>JBBPUH010000180.1:0-18851 GCA_038094555.1 Boletus aff. phaeocephalus
ACGCGTTGATAGTAATCAAGCTTAAACCACTACTCCTACAACCACTAGTTTGTTACACAAACTAGTCGTTCTATCTATCCCCTCTATTTCTCTACCACTTGGAAAGTGTCATCTGTGAGTTTTCCCACAGACTCTGCTGGTGCTGCCGAATACCGGCTTTATTTCCACTTGCCGTTTCGCCAAGATGACTAAGAAAGTAAGAAGGCAATGTACACTGGGATGAATAAGATGGGATAGAGAATGTACATGCTGAATAAGCAGGAGTGTCAGGATGACAAATATACCAAGTATATCTGAAAGGCTGTACTGGACAGAGGAAGATGACAAGAATGGAAACTAGAACAAAAGGAGAATATACAAAATAGGAAGTCTGGAAGGCAGAGGAACTCCAAGGCAAGTCCAGGATGATTGGTGGACCAGGGTTGAACTCCTGTGGAGGAGTTCAACAGAGATGATCAGAGTAGAATGACAACAATCAGAGATGGTCAGAAATAGGGGTTTGACATGGATATGATAGTGAGAGCAAGATGTATTCCTATCCAATAACTGCAAAAAGTGTACAAGTATAAATGTTGTTTACAAATCCTCCTTGCTCAATTGGGTGTGATCATTTGTCCTTACTCCTGATGTAACTGGACTTGCCACCATTGGTACTTTGTTTTTCAACCCAGGCCAAATATTGGGCAGTTAGTACAAGCATGGTATTTTTGTAACATATGATCTAGATGACTTCCAATAGACATATGATGTTAAGAGATGAAAACAAGCCTGGTGTCTAAGTACAAGGTAAGAAATATGACTTGCAATGGAGACCAAATGTTAGGATGCTTGTACAAGCTCATTATGTTCATAGAAGATAATCAGAATGTCTTACAATTGACTATGAATGTTGGGGGGTGAATACAAGTCCAGTATCTGCTCACAAAATGAATGGAATGATTCATGACTGAGACCAGAAGTTTAAGACCAGTGTAAGCTTAGCACATTTGCAAAATATAATTAAATTAATTTTTGATCAATAAAAAATGTTCAGGGATCAATGTAGGTCCTTTGTCTTTGCAGTATATAATTAGAATGATCTTCACTATAGCAGAGGGTCTGGTCATAAAGAATCTACAAAGTAATCAATAGATTACCATGCATGGACGGTGGGACATATCATTTGGAAAATCTGGTATTGAGGATATAAATCCTTGTAGCCAACCATATTGCGAACAAATAATGTGACCTTAATGGGCATCTAAATAAGGTAATGGCATGCCAACTTGGTTTCAGTGATACAGCCCATCATGTCGACCGTGCTCGCAACACAGGTCAGAAAGCACACCACCGCACGACCGACCAAGGCAGCAGGGCGCTATTGGAAAGGCAAGGTCCCAAAGGGTGTTGCTGAGGTCCCATCAGACTCCGAGGAGGAGGAAGAGCAAGAACAAGTACGAGAAGAGGGGGACGTCCCAGTTAGCGGCGAGGACTTTGTTCAAAAGGAGGAGGAAGAGGAGGAAGAGCCACTCCCAGCACGATCAACTCTGACAAAGTCTGCGCGCACACTCAATGTTTCGCTCAAAGACGTCAGCATCTCTCGAGATGGCAAGGTCATCGTTGCAGGTCGCGAGGAGACTGGCAGGACACTCATGGAGGAGGAGGGTGCGTTGGGTAATTCGCATGCCCATTTATTTTCTCACCAGACCTGTTGTACAGAAGAATCAGAAGAGGAGGCTCAGGTAGAGGAGGAGGAGGAAGAGGAGGAAGAGGTGAGCAGTCGCACAAACACTCGGAGCTTTTGGCTGACTATGCTTCTCAGTCAAGCGGAGAGTCCGAATTAGAAGAGGAGGAAAAGCCCAAAGTACTCTTCAGACCCGTATTCGTCCCCAAGTATATCACTACCTATTTTCATTCCTCGCTCGCTAATGCTTAGGGTATGCTACAGACGCGGACGAGCGACCATAGCAGAGAGAGATGCGATCGCTCAAGAGGCGGAAGAAATGGAGCGACGGAAGGAACTTGCTGCTGAACAGCGTAAGAAAGAGAGTCACGATCTGGTCGCCGAGAGCATCAAAAGAGAACTAGCAGAGAGTACGTCTTTCGCCCTTAGCCTGGCCTTCAATAACTAACTATGTGTGCAGAGGAGAAAGAGGACCTGGTCCCTGACGTTGACGATACCGACGGGCTTGACCCCGATGCTGAATTTGAAGCGTGGCGTCTTAGAGAGCTCGCGAGAATCAAAAAGGAAAAAGAGGAAGAGCTCCGGCGTGAGGAAGAGAGAGAAGAAATCGAACGGAGACGTGCACTTCCAGAGGAACAACGTCTAAGGGAAGATCTGGAACACGCCAAGAAACTCAGAGAGGAAAAACCAAAGGGTCAACAAAAGTTCCTCCAAAAGTACTGGCACAAGGGAGCTTTCCATCAGGTGAGTAACTGCAGATCCACCTGCATGCCATGTTCAGTAATCGATGTATCCACAGGATGACGAGATTCTCAAAAGGCATGACTATACCGAGGCGACAGAGTCCACGATAGATGTTTCGTTTTTGCCAAAAGTGATGCAGGTCAAGAACTTTGGAAAGCGTAGCAGAACTAAATATACACACCTTCTGGATCAAGATACCACTGTGGGAAATGGTGGTTACGGGGGGGCAGGTCCGGTCAAGTCAGGTGGCCATTCTACGGAAAGTGGGGGTTGTTTCCTATGTGGTGGGCCGCATCTTAAGAAGGGTAAAACATTGTTCACACTGTCTCCCTCTTGCTGAGGTATTCTTTAGACTGTCCTCAGAATTCTGGTCTTCCGCCTGCTCGAGGATCCGCAACGTCTAAAAATCAAGGTGAAACGGCAAGCAAGCTTGGTCGGAGGGATTCGTGGCGTGATAGGGAGGATAAGGTTCGGTGGGATGAGCAAGATCGTCGGTCTCCCAATTGGGAGAGACCACGGCGCCAAGATAGTGGCCTTGAGGGAGGCTGGCGGAGAGATCATGGTTATCGCGACTCACGGACCGCCAAAGCACGCCAACATTCGCAGTCGCGTTCTCCGCGTCTGGATACACGTACTGATTACGATCGAGACAACTACAGGGGGAAGCGTCGTCGTGTAGATTGAATGTAAGTCCACTTTGATTCATACACGAGAGTCGCTGTGTCAATAGCACGGTGTGAAAGGTTAATGCTCAACTTGATGGGCCGTCACCTATCTACGGCATGTGCTCGCCGCACTTCCCCCATTATGTATGTTTCCGTTGCAATTTCCTGTGCTGATGTCGGTATGCGACCAATCGATTGCTATCGATAAGATCAGAGTCCAGGTGGGTCCATGGATCACCTGGGCATCCCTGCTAAGAAAATGACTTCCTGTGTGACCGTTATAAATCTTGCCCCGACGGGTCTCTCACACCAAGGACCTGTCACGACAATACGGTGAGCAGCCCCTCATAGATTGGTTTGGGCGTGTTAAGCCAGGTTCAGGGTACTATTAGATCATGGACATTTTCATGCGTGGAGTGGCCCTTGCGGCGAACGAAGACGATGTCAAAGTCGAACTGGCAAAGATATTGCACAAGCCGCCCTTTCCGCTCCAGCCTGTTGTGAACTTTGATGTCAGTCTATTCAAGAAGTATGACACACGCGGCAAGGTCGGCATACTTACCTTGACAAACGAGCGCGCGGGGCATATCTTTTTACGCGCCTATGGTACTACCGGTGTGCCGATCAAGGGTCCCAGGGTGACGTTCTCTTTGAGTAACAAGCCATTGAACGAAGAGAGGGTTGCGATACTCAGGTCTAGAGAGTGGAGAGACCCCCAGCAGCTCAAGCAAGAAAAGGAATGGCGCATTCGACAGGGCAGACCCTTTCCACTTCAGTCGTATGCTTTTGGTCATTTCCTGAATGATGGGTCATTTTCATCCGAGCTGGTCGCCAAAGGCTCGGCTAACATTGCTTGTGATTTTGACCACCATCAGGTGCGCTTCACACTTGACCAGCGAAGTCACCCCGATGAGGATAACTCGCTCATCACGACCATGTTCGACCCTTTTCAAGTTTCCATCACCGCGATCGCCTCCTACCAACCCAAGGTCATTGATGCCATCGTCGAAAGCAACGCATCGGAGGAGCCCGTCATCTTCATTCACGCCAACACGTTCCCGTACTTTTCCAGCGAGACACACGGTACCATTGACATCTCTGATCGCACCGACGCTCGACGCTCACAAGGGCTTGTCCCCGACGTCCAGATGCCTCCTGGCTGCTTTAGTCTCATGTGCACCTTTGCCGAAGAAGAGGACAAGGACACGTTTGTGTACGCAGCTCGCACTAGATTCCACGTTCGTTACACGACCAGACAGGCCGAGATACGCATCCGCGACAACACCACGATGCATGCGAGTACAGGTCCCAACCTCGACTTCCTCTCCGATATACCGTTTCAGCTTGCGTTCGAAGTCGAAAAGGCCATCACCAACTGGACCCTTAGTCTTGTTGACGTGCGGTCATTGAGACACAGGCTAGATTTCCTCTGCGAGACCTATGGAAATGAGGCAGCCCCGATCTTTAGACGTTTTATCTCTCTTTTGGAGGAAGATGGAGCGAACAGGCAGCCAGGGCAGAGACGTCGTCGCCGGAGGCGAAACCGCGCTGCACCGACGACACTTGAGGGTCGGCTCCAGCACGCCACAGACCTCTACCTGGAAGAACAGCAACGACCAAGGGGACGACTCGCACCCGCGCTCCCGAGTCCTACTGTATCCTACTCGTATCACATAATCCTCACCCCGACACGCTACATCCTTGAAGGACCTGTTGCAGATCAATCCAACAGCGTCCTGCGTCGTTTCAAAAACCATGAATGCTTCTTGCGTGTTTCCTTTCAAGACGAAAACAGGTCCAAGCTTCGGCGTGATCTGGAGACGTCAATCACGGACTTGCTCGCGAAGCGATACCGGCCCAGTCTACTCAAGGGTTGCAAGGTAGCAGGCAGACACTACGACATGCTGGGATACTCGATGAGTGGTCTCAAGGAACATTCGCTTTGGTTTGTCACCCCATTCCGCGACGACCAAGGAAAGTTGATGGATGCGAAGACGATCAGAGACAGCCTCGTAAGTATCCTGTCAGTTGGATTTCTATCAGGTTCGCTGATGCACAAGTCCATAGGGTGACTTTTCGCGCTTGTTATACCAACCTGCCAGGCTTGGAGCGCGTTGGTCTCAGGCATTCTCAGCAACGGACCCCTCTATTTCCCTAGAGCCATCCGAGATCCGCCGGATTGATGACATCAAATCGCCAACCAAGAAAGTCATGACAGACGGATGCAGCCCCATCTCTGCGGAGCTTGCGCGCGACATTTGGAGAGCAAACCAGCGGACAAAGAAACGCCCCGCACGAGGCAGGGTACCCTCTGCCTATCAGTTCCGTCTTGGTGGTGCCAAGGGCATGGTTGTGCAGGACCCTACGCTAGGGGGTCGAGTCGTCTGTTTGCGGCCCTCGCAAGTCAAGTTTGACGCCCCCGACCTTCGGACGTTTGACATCCAATCGACGTCCCTCCGACCCAAGGCCATGTTCTTGAATCGACCGCTGATCGTACTCCTTGAATATCTAGGCGCGGACAATGAGCGCATCATCGAACTGCAGGATCGCTCAATCAATGAAGCGCAGTCTGTCCGGCACTCGTTCATGGACGCGTCCAAGGTGCTGCAACAACATGGGTTGGGCACATCGTTCCACCTGCCCTCACTGTTCCGCAACATATCGACAATATTAAACTTGAAGCTATATGGTGGAACGAACACGGAGGACGATGAAGACGATTTGTACAATGATCTGATTGCCAACGCTCTCCACTGCACTGAGACACACATCTTGCGCGAGCTCAAGTACCGTGCACACATTGCGGTACCAGGATCGTTCACCCTCCTTGGGGTGTCCGACGAGTGGGACTGCCTGGAAGAGGGTGAGATTTTTGCGACGGTCCATGATGAGAAGAATGGATTATACCAGGAGATAACCGGCAGTGTCGCGATTACGCGGAGCCCTCAGATACATCCGGGTGACGTGCAGACGGTGACTGCAGTGAGAAGGAGAGAGCTCGAGCATTTGACAAACGTTGTCGTATTCTCATGCAGGTAGACGTGTTCGTCGTGGAATGAAACTGGCTCGCGTCGGCTAATCTTGATTGACAGGGGTGACCGACCGCTTTCGTCATGTCTCGGAGGAGGGGACATGGATGGCGATGATTTTAATCTGATTCTTGACGTCAGTTTTTCCTTTTCGATCAGATGCTTTGTTTGTTCAGAGGACCGTTGTAGCCGGAGCTGATTCCCGAAGGAAATAAGACACCAGGGGAATACATATCACTCCCCATCAAGCAGACAGCGCACCCGTGCGGGATTGAAGATGTGGTCAGCTTTATCTTTGACTATGTGAGTGGACGCATGTAGCACGCTCCTGCGCTAATTGGACGTTAGATCGAGGCGGACCTTGTTGGTCAGATTGCCATTTCGCATCTCCGCTTCTCAGATCTGGCAGATCCGTCTTGCGCCGAATGCCTTAAGCTGGCAGAGCTCGCGTCCCAAGCCGTAGATTTCCCGAAAACGGGAACACCGGTCAAGTTCCAGGACCTGCCAAGGCACCGAAACAGGGAGAAACCCGACTTTCTGGCTCGAGAGGGAGCTGATTTGAATTCGAATATGTACTACAATAGCCCGAAGTTACTAGGACGACTGTTCCGTCGAGTGCCTGTCAAGGACTGGATGCCAGGAGAATGGAACGAGAATCATACGCCGTCTGGAGGGGATCTCGTCGAGGGAGCACTGAGACAAGTTGGGTTGTATGGGCTCGGGCTAAGCCTGGCCGCGCCGTCAGATGAGTTGCACGAAGAGATGGAGTATCTGCTGGAGGACTATTGCCAGCGGCTACTTGCGATCGCGACGACGTATACGGTGTCGAAGAACAAGGACACTTTCGTATCCGAATCTGAGCTTGTCAGTGGTACGATCATGGCCAACTGGTCGGATCACCATCGGAGAAGGGAGGCTGTTGGTGCGATGAACCTGCAGGTGCGTGTTTCGAACGACAAGCGATGTCACGTCTGATGTCATCAGACCCACGAGTTGGTGCGTGCCGTGCGTGCAGAGATGCGGGCGAACACGACGACGACGCACGAGGACGACGACCAATCGTACACGGACGACTTTGATTGGGACGACGACGAGGACGACTACTACAAGGAGTCGCGTCACATCGCGGAGACGTTCAAGCGTGCGTGGGCAGCGTGGTGTGCAGCGGAGACGATGCTGAGGGAAGTGCCTGCGGCTTACGGGCCCCAGAGTTTTGGGTTGATCGCGTTGGGGCGGATGTTGGAGCTAATCAAAGCAGCGCGACAGTTTGTCTAGGCGAGAAATAGTCCCGCTGCAACGTGGAGGCGGGATCTTCCGGTGGCTGTGTCACGCTAATATGTCACACTATTTCACATTCCAAATATAGTAAACTGAGTGATTTCAGAAAGGGAGGTATTTCTAAATTAGGAAGGCATGAATGCTTCGATGTGACGCACTGAAAGGGTGGGTCCGCTCGAGATATAAAGCGCGTCGGAACATGGACTCGTCGCGTCTCTTACCCCCACCATCATGTTCTCCTTTGATCCTCTCGTACCACCGCACGACCAATGGCCTCTTTTTGATGAGGCCGTCATGGGCACACTCTCCCCTTTCTCCTCCTCCTCCTCCCTCACCACACCTTCCCCCTCCGCACAGCCAGACCCGCTTCCCGTCCTGAACGCACTCGCAGCCATGCCAATTCCCCCCTCTCGTACCTCCCCGCGCAATAAGAACCCCAACCACATCCCTCGCCCTCGGAATGCGTTCATGCTCTTCCGCTCCGCCTTTGCCGCGGCCCAAAAGATCACCACCAGCATCGAGCACGACAATCGGCACATCACCCGCATCATTGCACACTGCTGGAACCGTCTCTCCGACGCAGAAAAGCAGGTCTGGCGCGACAAGGCCGCGGCAGAAAAGGCACAACATGCGGAACGCTACCCCGACTATCGCTTCAGTCCGGTCGGGCGGAACAAGAAGCCCAAGAAGCGCAATGTGCGCAGGAACGGCTTCGAGGACGTCCTACGCTGCGAGAAGCTTGCCGATCTCGTCATGGCCGGAACGTGCGGCCGCGAGTTGGAGGGCGTCCTAAGCAAGATTGAACAGCAACCAGATATCTCTGAACGTGGCATGCTTGTGTTTGCCAATGACGAGAAGCGCAAGGCGCTCCTCGACATGGATTCGCCCTTTCTGGACCTAGAGTCCGGTGACGTGCCGCCATTCCTCAACCCCCTGTTACCCCCCGCCAAGATAACTCCGCGACTGACCGACAAGAACATGGTGAGCCACCCGATCTATGTTATTTTCGTTCCGACCTGACGATCTTCCAGTCACTGGCGATCACAACCGCGCATCGCGTCGAGCCACAAGTAGCCTACTCTCCTACATCCGCAAGCACGGATAATTTCAAGCCCCTGCTTCACTCTCCGTGCTATCCGTACTACCAGCTTGATCGCAACAACACTCCAGATTCCTCCCCGAGGTTCATTCCCCCCGCCCACCATCAGTCTACCCTGACCTTTGTGCAGGGCAACCAGAACAGTTTCGCCGAACCAGAGCAAGCAACGGACTTTGCCTTTTTCTCGTGGAATCAGTCAGACAGCTTCTCATATTTTCACTAGCTGGACGCTTTGACTTATTCGCTCAATTAATCCGTTTGTTTTTTTACCCATGACGATATAGATATACCTAGCTAATCTACAGCAAACGACTGTCCTGTATCCTTGAGTACATTACGAATCAGAATCTACGGCGCTGCTAAGCCGCTCAAACGCTGCTACGCCAAGTTTACCGAGCAGTGTCGCACTCCCGACGACCTTGGCACCAGCACGACGCATACGTGCAGCCCCCTCTGGGGACGTGACACCCCCTGCACCGATGATGACAATTTCTCGTACTGCAGGATCCTCTGACTCTTCCAACAGCTTCGAGAACGCGTGCACGTTTCCGAGGGCCAATGCGTGTATCGCTTCCCCGGCAAGTCCTCCAACGCCGGTCGGCAGCGCAAACTCGCCCGTCGCACCCTCAACCTGGTCTGCAAACACCAAACTATTCCCGAGCGTATTGGTGCACGTCAAGAACGCAATCGGATTCACCGAACCACCCGACGCTGGGTCGACCCGCGAATACGCCCCGATAGTCCGTACGACGTCGACCATCTGCGAGGTGACGACATACGGCGGTAGCTTGACGCCGATCGTGAGGCTCTGGTCTGCCCAGAACGCGTCTGCGAGGACGTCAAAGAAGGCTGCAAGCGCTGGCCCGGCGGGATCGTACGACACGGGTGGGCGATCTGGTATATTGGGGCAGCTCGTGTTGAGTTCGACGGCGATGCGGGCGGCCCAGTCACAGCGGGTAGCGCGGAGGCCCTGGATGGCGTTGAGCATGAGGCGGAGGTCTGTCGGGTGGGATTCGGTGATGCTGATGAGGAACGGTTTGGAAGTGTTGGGGGTGCGACTGAGGAGGGTGCGGATCCAACCGCCGGGGCCGACATAGCTGAAGAGGGGGTGTGGGGAGTAGCCGTAGGAGTTGATGGAGGAAAGGGTGTCTTTGAAAAAGGCGACCTTGGGAGAGTGAGCCGAGTCGGTGCGGGTGATATGGGGTGGGGCGTTACCGTGTGGGATGTGTCTTCGGCGAAGCCGCCCAGCGTAACGGTCCGAGTGGTGACTGCGCCTGTGTGCGGACAGTCCAGCAACGCGGCGAGTTGGGGTTCGTCCGAGGCCCATGCGCAGGCGGTGTTGATGAGGGGAGGGGTGATGCTGATGGTGCGTATCGTGACCATGGTGTGTTGCCTCAAAGCTGGGATTCCCATCGTCAATCACGCAACTCGACAGAGATAAGATAAGATTACACGACAGCCTGTGTACAATCTAGTGTTACTTGAGTATTTGTTCTCGCTCTAATACAGACTGCTCCAACTTGATCAGGATGGTGGTGCGAGATGGATATTGTTGGGTGGGAGTGTTGTGAGCGGTCACTCTGGCGGGCTGAGAAAGATGAGAGATGCTTGAGTAGGGGGATGACGGTACCCACGAAACCGAGACCATCAAGGACGGCCTCGACGATGCCTGCGGTAAAAGACGAGCAGCTGAGAGTGGAGAGGTCCCTTGGTACGGATATGTGGCGCTCGAGGAGGGGATCGTTGTCGATGATCATGTCTGTGCAGCGGGTCAGAAAGGAAGGGGAGAAAAGGGAACGGACGTGCATTCGTCCTGGTTCTCGACGCTCTTTTCGATCGCATCTGCGGGTCTGCCAAAGACGGCGCGCCATACCTGGGTATGGATGGACATGAGCGCAGGGAGGAAGCGTACTTCACGCTTTGGGGTCTTTGAGGAGGACTCTGCGCGCCAGACCATGAGCTCGAGGACGCGTACGCCGACGCGGTATCCGAGGGTGTTGAGTCTGTGCGTGGTCAACGAGAGGGAAGAGGAGAGGGAGGGGATCGGACCTGCGCTCGAGGTCGTTTATGCCGCTGACGCGCTTCTGTGTGTACTGGACGGTCTCTGAGAAGAGAAAGGCCAAGGCGGAGGCGGATATCTCTGCTGTGCGTGTCTTGTTGAGGCTGCGGTCATAAATGTTGGGACGTTTGTGGGTCGCGGATGGCTGCATGAGCGAGAGCGTGGCTTGTGTCATGCCCCCTCCGAGTCTGACCCCCGCTGACCTGCAGCAGCACATCTACAGCTCGCTCATACACGCGCGCACTCCGGACGTCGTCCTGCATGTCTCTGGCTCGTGGACGGCCAGATACAGGTTGCATAGAATCGTTCTCATCCAATCCGTTCGTCCTCGCTCGTCTCACGACACCCCACGCTCACGTCCCCACAGGGTTTCTTCAGCTCGCTCTTCACAGCCGGCTTTCTCGAGTCCTCTGACTCTCCTGGCCTCCAGCATGTTAACATCGTCTTCGACGACCGCAACATAACCCGCCCAGGTATGTCGATCAGACCCTCGTCTCAGATCTCGTCCTCACCCATCCGCAGCATTCGAGTACGTATACCCACGACTCTCCCCTACCCCAGCTCACCGTGACTCATTCCAGAGTATGCATCGCACGCCTTTACGGCGGTGGTCCTCCTCTCCACGTTTCGCCCGCGCTCGTCCCGACCACGCTTCATCCCCTCACGCCATCTTTCCCTGGGCCGCCCCAACCATCAGATCTCCCCCCTGGCAGCCACCCTGCGACGCCTTCTTTCCTTCTCTCGCTCCTCGCGACTTCTATCTACCTATCTATCCCCTCTCTCGCCTCTCAAGCGCTCGCTTACATCCTCAATACTGTCGGTCCCTATACCGTCCTCCATTATCTCCGATTTGCTACTGGTTCACCCCTCGAGTTTCCTCCCGGACAGGATCCTGACGCCGCAGTCGGCTTGGAACATATCGCAGAGACCGTCTACGCCACGGACTCGCCTACTCCCACCGACTCTCATGATCTCTTGGCAGACAAACTGCACGATCTTGACGTACAGAAGGAAGACCCTGCTGAATCCGACTCTGAATCAGAACCCACAGACTCTCCGAGATCCACCCATTCCTTCAATTACGGCGCCGTGTCGGACAAGATCGGTGAGGCAGCCACATGTTGGCTCGCGAGATGGGGCCAAGACATGCTCCTACACGAGGAAAGAGCATCCAGTATCAGAGATCCATTCGCGCCGATCCCAACCCAACCCACGCTCTCCAGGCGCCGTGCAGGCACAATGCCATCTCGGCCATCCATAGACGAGTCCTCTCCTTCAACGCCCCATCGCGTACCTCTGATATGGGCTAGAGGTGGATTAATCTCCGTGTGGATAAGAGAGCTTGTCTCATCCGATGCCCTGTTCGTCAAGGGTGAGCGTGAGCGATACGACCTGGCACGCACCGTCGTCGAATTACGAAGAAGGGAAGGAATCGACAATGAGGAAGAAAAAGACTGGGATGTCATGTTCCGCGATGGCATTTATTACACGAACATGGTACCACGATCTCGCTTCTGTCTCGGCTATGTTACTGACAAGACATGTCAGCACGTTGATGATATTATCGCAATCTCTCAGGACATTTCTCCGACAACCGGTCGACCGTTTGTACCCATATCCGTCCTGCAAGATGCGCATTGGACACAATCTTTACTTCGCTGTCGCATAACCGCGAGACCCCGAAGCAACTCTTCGCCCACGTCCAGTCCATCCCCAACGCGCGACAAAGAACTGGGGATTTGCACCACAACTGCCGAACTTTCGCGAGTCTCACACTCGCCGATGCCGCAGTCCGCCCTGGACGAGAAAGAGAAGATTTACTACCCAGTCGCTCAGGATTCGTCATTACGGATCGGCGACAGCAACGGCATTGAGGGCGCATCCATGGACCAGTTATTTGACTTACCGACACCTCTAGTTGATCGTAAACCCACGTCGCGCGTCGTAACTTCCGAATCAAACTTTTTTGGTCTCAAAGCAGAGCGAAAGACTGCCGTCGGGTGTGTTGCGGGCGACGCGACAGGAAAGGCTCGCTGGTCGCCTTACCCTCCGTGTCGCTTTGCGGTCGAGTTTTGGGATATTGATTCGCTCAAGGAAAAGTCTCGGCTGCATTCACACACGATCTGGTACGCAGGAAACTTATTTAATGTGTATGTTCAAGTCGTGCGCAAGAAAGGCATTCAACTGGGGATATATCTACACCGCCACTCGAACGTTGATCCTATCCCTGCACCATCCGCACCGGTACAGGCCACCACTCGGGGTGAGCGCAACCACAACAGGATACCCTCACTTCCACAGCAGATCCTCCCCTCCGTCTCGTCGCCCACTGTCCGTCATTCGCCCTCCATGCACCCGGTTCGGAGTATAACTCCCAGCTCCCTCCCGTCGTCCTCGTCGAACCACCACACAAACTACCAGTCGACTGGGAACGCCATTCCGGCAACTGCTCCCCCGGTTTCACCCCCACAGCCGTACAGAGACCCGCGCTCGTCCGTTGCTGCCTACTTTTCCATCTTCTGCATCAGCACGACGGGGTCCTCCATCACGCGATTCACGAGCGTGCCCGACGTGTTTTCCGTCAGTCAAAGTTGGGGTTGGAAATCGAGTTCGCTACGATTCGAAGAGATGGACGAAGTCGGTGCAGATGGACAGCCAACCAAGTCGCCTGTGCCTGCATCCAAGGAACTCAGTTTGAGAGCGACGGTCGTCTTGGGTGTCGTCTAGCCAGACGGCGCGTGTTTCGTCCTGGTTTTATGCACATCTCATGTTTTTCGATCTATATTGTTATCTTTTATAACCTGTATGCGGACTATCTGACTTAATTGGTTGTATGGTTTATGTATCCTCTTTGTACGTGTGCGGGTTTATGCTTGCCTGTGCGCACAGCAAAAGGGGCCTCATGTTCACACCGAAAAACTGGTTCATCTCCACCGTTGATCCTAACGCCGTGAGCTCTACGTGTCTATCATCGTCCAAAGGTATCAACGCACTCAAACTCTTGTTACTACTCAACTCCTAGCTGTTGTCTATCATGTCTCAATTTTGGGCGTCGGAGACGTATCAACCCAATGGCCGAGTGCAGGGCAACGTACCCTTGTCTACACAGGTTTTGACGCTGGGCAACGATCACATCGTCTCTTTCGCAGGTACTAGCCAATTCACAGCGCAAGGCGTCTCTGCTTGTGGCCTTGCCGCGTTCAACTTTGCCAGGATTGGTTTCCGGATCGAACAAAGCAAGAACAGCCTCGCCGACGTCCTGAAGGAGTTGAGCCAAAAAGAGACCATCGAGGTGAGTATGACGCTTTGAACGATGCTCCATCTTGTCGCCCAATAATAAGTTGTGACCCCTCTCGAACCCAGGAAATCGTGGCCATTTGCGCAGGATGGTCTAGCAATCTGCACCTAGAGGTCGACGACATCCACGACCTCCCCATCTTTGGTAGATCGCTCAAACTCCTGTCTGTCGAGTATGGTCGCCCTCGACCCAAACACTTTCAGATCCTCCTCGAGTGCGTCCATCGCGTGTTTCCTCGCAGTCGACTGTATTCTCACGCTTCACCCTCCCAGGAACATGAGAAAGATTGAGAAGTCGGCCGTCATGATCATCACACGACCTCCAGAGATCATCGCTTGCTTCAAGTTTACCTACACCAACACAGGTCCGCGCGACACCACGCTCGATCGGCCGCTCTTTGTCGTCTTTGACTCACACCCTCGTCCTTCACACCCTCAGGGAGCCGGCCTGTCGTTTAGCACGTCTATCGAACGCACCGCCCACGCTCTGAGCGACATCTTGCCTACCATCGACGAGAGCATCTTTGACGCGGCCGATTTTCAGTGGCAGGCGCAGCTCCTCTCGAATTGCTCGGCACACGTGTACGTCGACAAGCATCAACCCAAGGACCACGAGGACGCTGTCGTCCACGCCAGCTTGGCCATCCTCACCCTCCGCTCGCAAATCTCGGAACTGAGGCACGAAAACGAGGCGCTTGAGACCGATAACAGGAGGCTCGGTGCGGAAGCCGATCGTCTTCGGGCTGTTGTCAAGCAAGAACAGATGAAGTCAAAGCGCGAGTCGATGTTTTCTGCAATGGGGTTTGCGAATCGGGTGCTAGGGCGGCGTTCGCAAGGCTTGATTAGCCATGCTGTCGCTGGTCCTTCTGGCATGAGCGGTGGTAGTCCACGAAGTTTTGGCTCGTATGGTGGCTCTGCTGCACCGTCGTCTGTGGCGTCTGGCCAACGTCGTCTGACCCGTCCGTCTACCGACGTGGGTACCTCTGGGGCGCAAAGTATCTTTGCCGACAACCCACCCCCCGTTCCCTCCAAAGCGCCACCTCCTTACGACGGGCTTGACCCTGAAGATGAGTCAAAGACCGACCCGGACGATCTTTGGATCCAGACGATGTACCTCGCTCACGGACTCCAGAATGAATTTGATTCGGAAGATCGGCGGCTCCGTCAAGAGCAAGCAGAGCTCGCCCAATATGTTCAAGCTACGTTTCAATGTAGCATATGCATGGACGAGTTGCCTGAAGACGACGTTGCCAAAATGGACGATTGCGTGCACACGATGTGTCGGTCTTGTCTGAGGGAGTTTGTTGCCTCCAAGATCCAAGAACATCGGTATCCGATCTTTTGTCCCATGTGTACCATCGCTGAGCGGAGCCAAAAACAACCTGCTAGTCAGCATTCTGACTGCTGTTTCGTTGCGTGTGGTGTTGACGTGTTTGGTTTGTAGTGATCTCAAGGTTCTTGATCGAACAACTTGGTATCAACGAACAGCAGTGTCAAATCTTGACCGAGATGGAACTGGCTGAATTCACTGTCCAAGTCCACTGTCGCGAGTATGTCCCACGTGCACTTTTTGTCATCCGAGTGAGGCGTGACATGCTTCAACAGGTGCCAGCGTCCCACCTTTGTCGATCGCGAAGACTTTGTGGATGCCGTCAACATCGTGTGTCCTCAGCGAGACTGCCAGCACGTATGGTGTAAGAAGTGCGAACAGACGATTGTCGTCGATGGTCCGAAACATTCGTGCGACGGATCGTCCGAGTTGGACCATTTGATGAAGGAAAAGGGGTGGAAGCACTGTCCGAGTATGTGACAAATTCCCTCTTTCCTTGAGCGTTGATGCTAGTCATGAACCAGATTGTGCGACGCCGATTCTTAAGGAATCGGGGTGTAACCACATGTCGGTGTGTGCTCGTTCTCCACCTGTTTGGTCGTGTCACGAGCGCTGATTCATTTCTGAAAGTGCATCTCGCCCGGGTGCAACTCCCACTTTTGCTACGTCTGCGGTGGGATGATCGTCCGTTCCGCGCTCAATCAAGAGATCAATGAAGCCGTGTCGACACATTTCCGCAAGTGTCAATTGTTCGAGATCCCGAATTGAACGGGCGGTGGAGTGCCATCTTTGAAGGTGATTAGTTGATCGGGTTTAACCAGGACGTATACCACATTTACATGAAGTGAAGCACTGTTCATATGTCAAGGGTGCATCGTAATGAGATGCATCCGTCGGGCATGTGTCGTGCATGCTGTGAGGAGGCGCGCCCTGAGAGTTTCCAGCATCAGTTCGCCTCTGAGAACGTCCCACGCACGCCATCGCTCTCATGGAGCAATTCCCGTCAGACAAATGGGAACTTGGAAGTGCTTGATGTCTCGGAACGCGAGGCTGCTATCACCGGACCCATATCACGACAATATGAACACAGACACTGTCGATCTTGATGCAGAATTGCACTGCAACCATTACTACAGAACGTTGGGCAAGTATTAAAATATTAACGGACGAGTCCAATTTTCTGTGAATCCGCGGAGTGATGGTCGTAGTCGCCGCGGGGAACGCCGGATGAACTTGTTCCGTGGCTGTGTCTATGTACACTCTTTTTGTCGACTGATTTTTTGTGGCCAATCAGCGTCGAGCGTGGGGGGTTTAACTCTTGTCGTTCTCTCCCGTCCTTCGTTTCAAGCTGCCTTCACGATGGCGTCCCTCCTACGTCACTACTCCTCATCTGTTCCCTCCCCCTCCTCCCCCTCCTCCCCTCTCGCTGACATTCGCGTCCCTTCCTTCTTCCCCACCTCTGGCCAAGCTACGTGGTTCTACACCACCCTCGCCATCGTCGCGGCCCTCCTCGCCCTCGAGCAGTCCGTGTACAGGTACAAGAAAAAGCACCTCCCAGGCGCTACATGGACCATCCCCATCATTGGCAAATTTGCCGATTCCATGAAACCAACCATGGAGGGCTACATGGCCCAGTGGAACTCGGGTGCACTCAGTGCCGTGAGCGTCTTCAACATGCGAGTCCCGTCGTCCTTCTCGTCCAACCTCTATTGACACGCTCTCGCACCTAGTTTTATCGTCATGGCCTCCTCCAACGAGTATTCGCGCAAGATTCTCAATTCGCCGCTGCATGCCGAACCGTGTCTGGTTCACTCTGCAAAGTCGATCCTCATGCCTGATAACTGGTTTGTGCCATGCGCTCTCTGCTTGCATACGAACGGACTCCGTACAACTTGTTTCTAGGGTCTTCCTGAATGGCAAAAGTCATGTAGAGTATCGGAAGGTGTTGAACACGCTTTTCACCCGCAAGGCGCTCAGGTGCGCGTTTTTCGGTCCTGGCGTTCTATCGTGTCTCACCGTTTCAAAAAGTATCTATATCTCAATCCAGGACGCCATCGCTCGCAAACATTTGAACCGTTGGCTCGTGGACGCTGCCAAGGATGCTTCACCCAAATCGATCATGAAGACCGCACGTGAACTTAATATGCAGACATCGCTTCGCGTCTTTTGTGGTAATCATATTCCCGAGGAAGGCGCTGCCGAGATTAGTCAAAAGTACTGGGATATCACCCGTGCTCTTGAGCTCGTCAACTTTCCCCTTGCTCTTCCCGGAACAAAGGTTTACAAGGCCATCCAAGCTCGCAAAGCTGCCTTCAAATGGTTGGAGATGGCTGCCGCAAAGTCCAAGATTGCCATCGCGGAGGGTGCTGAGCCAGAGTGTATGCTTGAGCAGTGGGTCAAGGAGTTGCAGTCGCCTGGTTACAAGGGTCGGAAGGAGTTCAGCGACCGTGAGATGGCCATGGTTGTCTTCTCGTTCTTGTTTGCTTCTCAGGATGCTATGAGCAGTGGCTTGATCTACGGCTTTCAGCATCTCGCCGACCAACCCGAGACTTTGGCCAAGATTCGCGAGGAACAGTACCGCGTACGAGGTAATGACGTCGACAAACCGTTAACCTTGGAAATGTTGGACGAGATGCCATACCTCAAGGCCTTTGTCAAAGAGAGTATGCGTGTCAAGCCTCCTGTCACCATGGTAATCCTTTCCACAACGATTTCGTGGGCATATGTTTGACTATTTTACTTCAAGGTTCCTTATAAGACTACCAAGGCATTCCCCATCACCCCCGATTACACGGTCCCTGCCAGTAGTATGGTGATCCCCTCCTTTTACAACTCTTTACACGACCCCCAAGTGTACCCCGACCATGATAGCTTGATCCCCGAACGATGGCTCGACCCCGGCAATTCTGCCAACACCAATCCTCAAAACTACCTCGTGTTTGGCAGTGGTCCCCATAAATGCATTGGTATCGAGTATGCACAGTTGAACATTGCACTCGTGCTTGCGACCGCTAGTGTGCTCAGCAACTGGGAACACCAGGTCACGCCCGAGAGCGATAAAGTCCAGTATGTCTCATGTTTCGTGTGAAGGCCCGTGCCTTATCAAGTCTGTGTCAACAGGATCATTGCAACGCTCTTCCCCAAGGATGGATGCCTGTTGAAATTTACGCCTCGTCCAAAACCTTGATGCATCTTACATCCCATTATGACGTCACTTAGACTTTTCAATCTGCATACCCACATTACCTAATCATCACATTACATAGTTTTGATCCTCCTTAGTGATCGATTGACCACTCGAACCGCGACGCTGCGATACAAGTGTCATTCCTTTGTGTTTAACAGCTTCCGATACACATGGATTACTTGGCACACATCTCCAAAGATTGATAAACCAAGCAATATGAGCACGCGGGAGGAGCCGAGTCGCGTGGTCCTGAAACGCGTACCGAGGTTCGAACGTTTAGCGGTGACAAAACGTTTGACACCGCCTCTTGTAAGTACTCGATGACACACGTTGGGATATTTTCTAGTAACCTTGCTCACCAGGCTCCTACACGCCTCCGCTTCGAGTGTGAGGCTTTATCCTAGTAGTGTGGACTTGGTAGAATTCTGTACTACGGATGATTCCGAGTGGCTGTACCCATAACTTCAAACGCCGAAATCTTAATTGTCCTCACACTCTCA
>JBBPUH010000181.1:7005-18803 GCA_038094555.1 Boletus aff. phaeocephalus
AGGGCCATTTATGGCCTTAAGCAAGCTTCCTTACAGTGAAATAAGGAACTTCATAAATCTTTATTAGATTTAAAATTCACCAGATCAAAATCAGATCCTGATGTCTATTTTCTATTTATAGGAGAGGATGTTATCATTGCTGTCATCTATATTAATGATGCACTATTCATGGGATCTAATCCCAAACTCCTCAAGGCTAAAAAAAAGCCTTTATGAAAATATGGGAATGTTGAGATCTTGGACCTACTAGCAAATATCTTGGAATGCAAATCACTTGTGATCACAAAAGCCAAATTCTAATCCTTGATCAAATATCTTATGCTGATAAAGTTGTTAAGAGGTTACAAATGGAGAATGCCAAGCCTACTTGCACTTCTTTATCAACAGGATATAACCCTCAAATAGCATCTAGTGAATCAACTTATGATCTATAATCTCACTATCAATCTGTGATCTCTGCTTTACATAATGCTTGGGACAAGATCAGATCTAGCCTTTGCTGTTATCAAGATGTCACAGTTCTCAGCCAATCCATCTGAAAATCATTTAAACTGTGCCCTCTACATTGTTAGATACTTGGCTTTGACCAAGAATCTTGCACTGGTTTTTAATGAATCAAAGTCCTTTGGACTATTGGCATTCTCAGATACAAATTGGGCAACCAATCTTGAAACTTGAAGATCTACTACTGGATCTGTCATATTCCTTGCAGATAGGCCAGTATCTTGGGTGTCAAAAAGACAAAAGACAACTGCTCTTTCCAGTACTGAAGCAGAGTATATGGCAATGTCAGATACTGCCAGACAGATATCTTGGATGAAATCATTATTCCTTGAACTTGGATTCTCCCTTCCCAGGGTTCCAATGTTTATAGATAATCAAGGGGCAATATTTCTTGTGAGTAATCCTGCTCAGGAACATTGTACTAAATACATTGATGTCTGACATCATTATATTTGGGAATGTGTTGAAGAGCAACAAAAGATTGAGCTTTTCTATATTCCAACCCAGGAACAACTTGCTGATATCTTTACCAAAAATCTTTTAATAGATCATTTTGAATCACTTTGATCAGGGATAAAGCTCCTAACATTCCAACCATCTCCATGAGGAGTGTTGAGAATTACATGATCAAGATCTAATTTTTTATCTTCTGATCTTCTTATCTAATGATCTACAGTAGACTCTTGTAATGTGATAATAACATGTCAATGGTAACATATTTAGATGACATGAGAGAGTTCACATGTCAGATGTTATTTCTGAATGACATGTGAATACCTTTGATGACACTTGACATCTATTCTCTTATGGTATTCCATAGTATTCTGAAACACTATTTCTGATCTTACTTTACATGGAGAGATTGTCCATAAATACAAATATCTCTATACATATATATAAGCTGGGACATTGATCCCAGGACAATAGAACTGAGACCCACTCTACTGTTCTACCTCTCCTTAGAGATAAGACCTTACTCTTTGAGCTCTTTTCTCAATTCTATATTACCTAAAGTCTTTTCCCTCTGGAAAGTTCCCTCTGTGAGCATTCCTACAGACTGTACTGGTGCTATTGAATATAGGCTTGTTTCACTTGCCATTTTATCAGTTGATACATTTTAGGTATTGTCCCACATCACTGATCTGATGTTTTCATATCAACATCAAAGTTATTATTTTATGTGTAACCAGCTAGCATTGTATATTCAAGTACCTTAATCATATGGCTAGATTTCTGTAAGAGTGACTGGATCCCAGCATTAATCAAGCTAAGTGATATTGATTGTCCCATGTGTGCAAGCATCTCAATAACCTTTTGTGGTATGTAGATAGATTGTAGAAAAATTCCAAGCATGCTCTGTAAGTAGTTTGCCTGTTGATTTGTTGCTTGGGCCATTATGCTAATAATAACAATAATTTTTTGACTACAATTAGTATTACGCTTGGCCCAGGTAGGGACAAGTGTAGCCTTGAGATATAAGTTCAAGGAGGTTCAGAGTAAGCGCACACTCAATGGTAGTGCAAAGTCCAAGGAAGACACTCCACTCAGCAGTGGGAGCAACTGGTTCAAAGGTTCAAGGGCAGGTCCAATGCCTGGGCTTAGAGTGAAGGGAGAATCAAGTAGATTCAGAGGAGACCTGAGAAGATCTAAGCTAGAGTACATGGGCGAGGTATTGAAGGTTTATATACCTTTAGGAAAGTGTAAGGGCAGGCATAGAAGAATAGTAGTTTAGTAAGAATAGAACATCATGGAAAGTGGTGGAAGTAACTGCTGACAAAGCAAGTGAAGTGTGACAGAGAATTGGTGAGTCAGTGGTGAAAAGAAAACTAAGTCTGAGGAGCTAAGGTGAAACTGTGTGAAGAAAGAAAAGAGTAAACATGAATCGTAACATTACTCCCATACTAGATTCAAGACATCATCAAAGAACCTAATAGTAGTTGTAAAGAGAGGAGTAAGAGTAGCCTGGCGAACCTGTGATGTTTGAGTAACCTTCTTCAGGAATGACATCATCTCCAGGAGAAGGAGAAGGAGGACGAGGTGGGGGAATGGGGATAGGATGATGGCAATGAGATCCCGATGACTGGGAGCAACGAGATAAGTGAGATGAGTTAGAGGAAGAAGAACCTTGACAAGACCTAGTGGAACAGTACAAAGACGATGAGGATGAGGGGATCAGGTGACAAGGAGGGGAAGGAGTGTCAGAGAGGTGGTTAGCCAACAATCCTCCATTGCGGATAGGACCAGAGGAGGCGTTCATAGTCCTGTTGTGGGTGGAAGGTCATCTGATGGCGAAGGGACAATCTCTTTGAGAGTGACCAGAGCGCCATTGCCTACACTGAATGATAGGACATTGGTAAAGTGGACAGTGGATACAAAAATGTCCGAGGCAGTGGCATTGGTGGCATGTGTCCTGGTAACGATGGTCAGAAGGGGGAAAAGGTCCTTTAGCGAGAAGGCATTGTCATTCATGGAGGTTCTCAGCTTATTGCACAGCAGCAAGTTCTGCTGGGGTCAAGGGTTCCGAAGATGTGGAGGGCGTTGAAGGGGAGGAGGGTCATTGTGGGGTCAAGGCAGGATGGATGGTGGGCAGGATAGGGCGAGCGTTCTCAGCAGCTGACTCAACAGTGTATTGATCAATATCAACAAGGAACTCTCCGAAGCCTAGCTAATATATAGTGGTGTGGAGGTTCTCCAGGATAGAGGCCTGGACAGTAGCAACATAGTTGCGATCGAGAGGGGTGGAGTTGAGAGCAGTAAAGTTGTTCGTAATGACTGAGAGGTGCTGGATCTGCAGGTAAGCCTTGTAAAGAGTGAAGAAGGGGGAGTCCATGTCCATGTGGGCTTCAAATGGGATGGCGAGGCAAGAGTCCACCAAGTAGTGGGACAGGGCACGAACATAGTTAGCAGGAGGTGGTTCTTTGCAAAGGTTGTTGGCGAGAGGAGGGACATCAACAGTGATGATAGGGGGTAGAGCTGGGCGAGCTCCAAAGGTTTCTAGAGAAATGGGATGAAAGACTATGGGGGCAGGTACAGAGACATGCATAATTCCTGGAAGGCGCATGGGAGTAACATTGGAAAGGTCATCAGGGAGAACAGAAACAGTCCATCTAGGAGATGCCTAAGTGGAAGAAGGGGTGGAAACAGTGACAGAAGATTCAGAAGAGATGGAGAGCTGTTCAATAGACATAGTAGAAGGTGTTTAATGGTATAAAAGTTATGAGAAAGGAAAGGTGGAAGGGTGAAGTCTTTTATAACCCAGGAGGGCAGACTTTGCATGTTTGAGATTCTGTTCTGGGATCCAGGAATCTTCTTCAGCAGAGTATCCTTTCCATCAGATCAAGAACATGTGGTGAGAGGAAGGTCCACAGTGGTGAAGGATCTTTTCTATTTTGTATTCTTCTTCTCCTTTGATTAGGTCAGGTGGTGGAGAAGAGAAGTTGGGGCCATGTATGCTATTTTCGTGATAGGGCAATAAGAGAGAGGCATGGAACATGGGGTGAATCTTCCAGGTTTTCGGTAAGCAGAGTCAGTAAGTGAGAGGAGATAGGACTTCTGTGATAGTGAAGGGTCCTTCTTGTTTGGGATTGAACTTTGGAGTGGGAGAGTGGCGTTTGAGGTTCTTAGCCTCGAGCCAAACCTTGTCTCCTTTGGCAAAGGGAATGAAGCCATGGTTTCCATGAGCTTTCATGACTTGATGAGTGAGTTCATGGGCAGCAAGGGCTTCATCTCATGCAGCAGTCAGTTCCTCGAGGCATTCTTCAATAGCAGGGAGGTCAGTGTTGGGGAGGATAGAAGGTAGGGCATAGGGTTCATAGCCCATCATGAGGTAGAACAGGGACTTTCCAGTGATGGAGTGTGGGCAGTGATTGTGGGCAAATTCAGCATGGGTGATGTGTTCAGACCATGAGGTGGGGTTGTTCCCACAGTAGATCCTGAGGTAAGTTTCTACTTCCTGGTTTACACGTTCGGTTTCTCCATTGGTTTGAGGGTGATAGGCAGTAGATAGGAAAAGGTTATATCTGAGGATTTTCCCAAGTTCCTTTGCGAAGGTGGAGGTGAACTGAGGACCATGGTCAGAGATGATTTTATCATAGAATCCGAAGCGTTTGTAAACTTTATGAAAGAAAAGGGTGGCAATCCCTGTGGTGAAGACGGATTTCTTGGTGGGGCAAAGAATTACCCCCTTAGTAAGCCCATGGTCTACCACGACCAGAAGATAATCAAAGGAAGAGGACTGGGGAAGGTCAGTGATTAGGTCACAGGAGATTTGTTGGAAAGGGTGAGAGGTGGAGGATTTGATTGGTGCAGTGGAGGGAATGGTGGGGTGTGTATTCATCTTGGCCTGCTGGCAAGAGGAACATCCTTCAACGTATTTCCGGATGAATTGAGCAAGACTAGGCCACCAGAACTCTGTGGTTACAAGTTGTCAAGTCTTTAGGTATCCAGGGTGACCAGCAGAAGCGTGATCATGGCAACAAGAGACAATGGAGCGGCGGAGGTCTTCATTTGGGGGAATGTAGACACATCCTTGATAGGTGAGGACACCATTGTCAAAGGCCCAGTCAGAAAGGTGAGAGCAGAAGGCTGGGGGGATTGACCCATCAAGGGCTTGCAGTGTGTTCAGAATGAGGGGATTATGCTTGGAAAAGGATGAGACCTTCCAATGCAAAGCAATGTCAATGACATGGATGAAGAGAGAGTCAGGGAGGAGGACAGTGCCTTCATTGTCTGGGTCTTCTGGATGGAGGTTGGGTCATTGAGAGTGTGTGTCGGGACCAGTGAGAAGTTTTCCTGGGATGTGCACCATTTTCAGGTCAAAGTCTGCAAGGTCGAGGAGCCAACAGGCTTGTCGTCAATTGAGGGTTTGGGCCTGGCAGAAGTATGTGAGGTTCTTGTGGTTGGTGAAGACCTGGACAGGGAATGGAGAGCCATGGAGGTAATGTCTCCAGGACTTCAGAGCATGGATGATGGCTAGGAGTTCTCTGTCGTAGATGTCATAGTTGCATTCGGCAGAAGAGAATGAAGTTGACAAGTAGGAGCAGGGGTGCCAGTCACCATTTGAGTCAGTTTGGAGGAGGATAGCACCTGAGGTGTACTTTGAGGCATCAGTGGCAATAGCAAAAGGTGCAGAGGGATCTGGGAGGTGAAGGACAGGTTTCGAGAGGAAGAAATGTTTCAATGAGTCGAAAGACTTTTGACAAGCATTAGTCCAATCCCATCCAAAGGATTTCTTTGTGAGGTTGATGAGGGGGTGGGCGACAGTGGAGTAATCAAGGATGAAGTGTCTGTAGAAGTTGGTGAAGCCCAAGAATGATTGGACTTCTTTGACCTTGGTGGGAGTCGGCCACTTGGCGATCCCATCAAGCTTGACAGGGTCCATGGCGAGTTGTCCAGGTTTGACAATCATTCTGAGGTATTCTACCTCCTTGGCAGTGAAGGTGCATTTCTTGAGCTTTAGATGAAGGTTGAGTTCCTGCATTCTTTGGAGGACACACTTGGTTCACTCAGTGTGGGTCTGTTCATCAGGGGAGAAGATCAGGAGGTCGTCCATGTAAATGACTAACCATTCTTTGGCTATCATGTCTCTAAAGGAGTTGTTCATGAACCTTTGGAAGGTGGCGGGTGAATTGATGAGGCCAAAGAACATGACTAGTGGCTCAAAGATTTCTTTGTGGGTGATGAATGCCGCCTTCCATTGATGACCATCCATTGTTGTATCCCCAACAGACATCAAACCTTAGCATCCTTGAGTTTATCAACAAGGTCGGAGATCAAAGGGAGGGGGTAAGTGTCTCGGATGGTACGTTCATTGAGGTATCTATAGTCTTGGCAAGGTTGTAGTTTTCCATCTTTCTTATTTATGAAAAAAAAATGGAGTGACTTGAAGAGAGTTGGAGGAATGAATCTTTCCAGCTCAGAGATTCTCTTCAAGGAAAGCCTTGGTGGCTTTCTGTTCGTCAGGGGAGAGAGGGTAGACCTTGCCAACCTTTGGAGTAAAAGACTCATTAAGGTTTATTTCGTGGTCATAGGGGCAAGATGGGGGAAAGTGTTTGGAGGTTTCTTTGGAGAATACGGAGGAGAACTGTTTGTATTCAGAGGGAAGGGTGACCTTTGGTTTGGCCCTTTCTGCCACCATGGCAAGCTCAGTAGCATTGGTGAGTTTAGTGATGATGGAGGAGTCTTTGGGGATAAAGCGGGATTTGCATCGGATGATGCAGTTGATGGTGTGAGCCTCTTTGGCTCGTTGACAGAATTGTGATTCCATCTCATAGTGTAGGTATTCATAGAGTCAGGAATCATGGACAGTGTGGATGTTGACATGCTTGGGGGGGCGAGCGGATGGTGTCCATCGTTTTAGATGGGAATCATGGCAGAGTTGGTCAGCAGTATGGAGTTGGTAGAGTTTGGAGGATTGGTCAGAGGATTCAGGGATATTGATGGTCTGCTGGGTCCAATCGATGGTGGGGTTGGCTTGTTTCAACCAGGGGAGTCCCAGGATGACATTCTCATTTCTGCAGTTCATGACGTAGAAGAGGACTTTGTGGGCAATGCCTTCAATGTTAATGAACAGGGTAGAAGTGAAGCAGATGGAGCCGTTTTTATTGGCAGATTGGTCAACGTTTCGGACAGTAATAGGTTCTGCAAGTTTCTGGGCGGGGAGTTGGTGTTTTCTGATGAATTGCCAGTCAATGCAGGACATATCTGCTCCGCTATCGACAAGAGCACAAGCATCAACAACTTTCATAGTGTGTGAGGGTTCAATAAGCTGAATGGGGAGTTTCATTGCTTTTGAAGAGGATGATACAATTACAGGACCACATGTAAAGGAAGGGGAGACTTGTGTCGAATGAGTTCCCCAGTTTAAAAATCCCATTGGAAAGAAACCTTCCTAATGGTTTCTTCATTGTCATTACTATCCTCAAGCTCAATGAGTTTGGGAACTTCTTCATCTTTCTTGGCTACCTTCTGGACCTTTCAATCCTTTGGGTTCTTGGGTGTGGAAGTAGAGGAGGAGGCAAAGTTGGGGCATTCCCTACTAAGGTGACCACTTCATCGGCAATGGAAGCAAAGTCCTTTTTCAATGCAGCATTTTCGTTTGGCAGGGGTGAGTTTAGACACTCTTACAGTATCTACGTCCATAATATTGGGGTCCTTGGCAGGGGAGGGGGTGGGAGTGGTGTAAGATCAGTGCGTGACCTGGGAGGTCTTCCCAGCATGAAGCCTTGCAGTTTCCTGGGCCTGCACAAATCAGGAATTGAAGAGTGCGGCCATCTCATACCAATCCTTGATTTTTGTGGGAAGGGAGTCAAGTCTGTAGATGTTTCGCATAATGGGTTCTGCCAACCCGACAGAGTAGTAGCTGATGAGGACATTCTCATTGGTGATGCCTGAAAGGGCAACATTACTTTGGAAATCTGTGGTGTATTCAGTGAGGTTAGGGACATAGGTTTTCTTGGAGGAATTATATTCCATCTGGGTGGTGGATAGCCAGGAGATGGCATTGGCAAGGGTGTACTGGTGGGTAAAGGTCTTCTGGAAAGCATCGCAGAAGTCCTCAAAGATTCCGAAGGTAATGGCAGTGGCAGTGATGGCCTTCTGCCAGAAGGTGTTGGCCCAAGTTAGAGCTGATTCAAGGGTCATGTAAGAGAGTGCATAGGCTATCTTCTTGGTGTCCGTGTTGTAAAGTTGGCCATTGACGGTGAGGTAGAATTGCACACTGTTTAACCATTGAACAGCCTTGGTGGGAGAACTGTCATAGTTCTCAGGGGTGCCAAGGTGGAGTTCCAAGGGTTTTGTAGTCATGGAAGTCAGAGTTGGATTTTGTAGGAGAGAGGAGCGATGTACAGGGATGCCAGAGATAGGAGGGGGTCTGAAGATCTGTCCTATCAGGGCAATGGGGGTAGGAGAAGGCAGAGTGGGGGCTCTGGGAATATTCAGGGTGGAGGAAAGGCGGTGGGAGAGTTCAAGGGTGTCATCTTCCTTATCAGTAAGGACAATATCAAGATCTTGGGGTTTTGGGGGTTCTTCTCTTTCGTCAGAGGAGGAGTCGATGAGTTTGTTCTTTCTGGGAGAAAGTTTCCAGAGAGAGGGAGGGATTCGAGTTCGTTGGGATATGGTGGGGCAGGACTACAGCAATGGTAGCCACAAAGATAGCTTAGATCTTTTGTTATGCTTGGCCTGGGTAGGGACAAGTGTAGCCTCAAGATATAAGTTCAAGGAGGTTCAGAGTAAGCGCACACTCAATGGTAGTGCAAAGTCCAAGGAAGACACTCCACTCAGCAGTGGAAGTGACTGGTTCAAAGGTTCAAGGGCAGGTCCAATGCCTGGGCTTAGAGCGAAGGGAGAATCAAGTAGATTCAGAGGAGACTTGAGGAGATCTAAGCTAGAGTACATGGGTGAGGTATTGAAGGTTTATATACCTTTAGGAAAGCATAAAGGCAGGCATAGAAGAATAGCAGTTTAATAAGAATAGAACATCATGGAAAGTGGTGGAAGTAACTGCTGACAAAGCAAGTGAAGTGTGATGGAGAATTGGTGAGTCAGCAATGAAAAGGAAACTAAGTCTGAGGAGCTAAGGTGAAACCGTGTAAAGAAAGAAAAGAGTAAACATGAATTGTAACAATTAGTAGAAATTACCAACCATTTACCAAGGCACTCACAATTGTTGCAATAGCCTTTTGTCTCTCTAAATACCTGGTTGGTCATCCTTGCCTAATATCACCACCATCAATCACTTCCCAGTACATGTCCACCTCATTCATATTATCTATCCCAAATGTCCTGGCCAAGTGCACTGACATCACAGCCAGCATTTCCCACAGCTGTAGTGTATTCTGTCTAATAACCTATATTACTGTATGTAGGTTCTCAATACTAAATTCTTCTAGTTGCTTGATATTGATATATGATATATTGAAATGGAATCCACCATTGTGTCTTGCAAGGCTTACAACCTCCATTATATACATAGCTGTTGCTGTCTTGTTCATAAGATTCTGTACTTTCCTTTTGCAAATCTCTGAACATCTTGTAAGGACTTGAATGATCTTATCAATTTGTGATATTAGGCTCAGCAATATTGAATTGTCCTTGTATTGCATACTGGTGATAAGACCAGATATAAACTCATAGTATAAAACAGAGCATGACACAGTATACCACCTCAGGGCTAGCACACAATAGATACATACAGAGCACCCCCCCACCTCCACCTCCACCCCCATAGTTAAACCACAATGTAAATGTCCACCAAAAGGTGAAAGCCTTACAGACAATAAATAAGGAAAAAAAAATTCTGGAAATGATATTCGTAACAAATGCATCATATTCAGTAGCATGTTGACCTTTTTGGAGTTATCCATTGTGACTAATAACTTGAACAAAATGGGACAACTTTTGACAACTCTGCCAACTTTGCCAAGCATTGAGATACAAACCTTATAGACAAGTTGTGCCAGCCACTGCTGAAGGGATCGAGGGTCCAAATATGGTAGTATGCTGAGTTTGAATGTTTATGTGATGATGCCCTCATTCCCTCCGACACAAGGATGGGTAGAAGCCTAATATGATATATGATATAATACAGTAGTTGTCAAATAAGTGTCCCAATGACATGTCATTTTGAAATGCTTGTACCTTACTCCCATGGCAATTGAATTACATAAACCAGAAATAATTTATAATGCCAAGAGTACATACTTTCATTTATCCCACAAATACTTTTCCTAGTTCATGCTTGTTCTTCTATTATTTTCCATTCTTTTCAAAATCACTCAACATTGGGACACTTTTCTGAGCCATTATATAAAGGCAAGTAACCAAGGGCTTTACTAAGCTTCTCTCACACAGCCACAATTGGACAAAAGTGTTTCACTCACCATATATCCAAATTTGTAGCTATAGTCACCAAAATTTGCTCAAATGCTTATTTTTAAATAAAGATTGGTTTATGAAATTTTTGTCCTATGTTGATACTTAGAATGTTAAGATAGATTCCCCTATTTCTCTGGAGAAATGGGGACCTTGCTGTCCCAGTTTGTCCCAGTCTAGCTAGCTTAGGCTAGTCTGGCTAGAGGGAGGGTTGTTTTGCTGATGCAACACTTATGCCAAAGTTTGTTAGATAATGTTACTTAATGCTGAACTCAATGAAGTATGTTGGCAACAACACAATGTTAGAATGGAGGTTCTTTGAATTGAGGGGACTTGAATTGGAATATGAAAAGATACTAAAAATGGAGATGAGGAAGACCAAAGTCCAACTCAGAATGATCTATCTAAAGAACAGATCAAGGAAGGGGAAATAAAGGTGAGGGTAGACTTGTGGTGAAGACAAGTTCAGAGTGAATATGTTCAGAACATTGTGAAAATGTTCATGATCATAAATACCAAATGACCCTCAAAAGGTTGGAGAAGCAGAGGTGTAATGAATGATCACCAGGATAGTTTGGGAATATGATAGTTACAATTCATGCTTATTCTTTTCTTTCTTCACATGGTTCTACCTTAGCTCCTCAGACTCCATTTCTTTTCTTCCACTGACTCATCCATTCTTTGTAATCCTCCATTTGCTTCATCAGTGGACATTTCCCCCACCTTCTATGATGTTCTACAATTACTCATCTACCATCCTTCTATGCCTGCCCTTACATTCTCTCTAGAGGTATATAAACCTTCAATATCCCATCAAAGTACTTTAGCTTAGATCTCCTCAAGTCTCCTCTGAATCTACTCTGCTTCCTCTTCACTCTAAACCTAGGTATTAGATCTGTCCTTGAACCCTTGACCAGTTGCTCCCACTGTTGAGTGGAGTGTCTTCCTTTGGACTTCACACTACCACTGAGCATGTGCTTACTCTGAACCCCTTCAAACTTATATCTTGAGGCTATGCTCATCCCTACCCAGGCCAAGTGTAATAGTGATCACAATGTGATAAGCCTGGCTGGGCAAGTCCAATACTAAGAATCATATGGGGGATTCAGAGGTTCTAAGAGGATACTGAATAATGGAGGTTATTGTGTAGACATGACAGAAAAATATAAGAGATCTTCATTATTAGTATCTTTGATCTCATCCTCACCTTTATTGCCATTGCTGCTAGGCCTAGGCAGTAGCTTCTCAAGTTTTCTATGCTTTGGCTGATCCCAACATAGCTTTTACTTTATATATGTATATCACATCCCTGATTTTTGTAAAGTTCAAATCTGGTCATCTCTGATGTTCTGGACATCCTTGAAGTTGGCACTCCAGATATTACCTTTTTAACATCATCTTTTTTGTTCTAGTCTATCTTTTGT
>JBBPUH010000182.1:0-18649 GCA_038094555.1 Boletus aff. phaeocephalus
TACCTTTCCTGCTCACCAGGCATTTTTGATGGTGGCTTCAAGGAGATGGAGAGAGTCCATTATTGAGCATCCTGGCTGTCTGTCAAAGTGGGTGTTGAGTAGCAGGTTGTGTTTTTCAAGCATGTGGGTGATACTGTCTGCTATTACTGCTGAGAGGAGTTTGCCTGTAGTGTTGAGGAGGGCTTTGGTCAATATGCTTTGGGTATTGAATAGTCTGCTTTTCTGGGTTTGTGAAGCATAATGGTGGTAAATTCTTTCCATAGTTTATAGTAAGTGTTAAAAAGGAAGATGGCATGAAAGAGACATAGTAGGTGGGGGACTAGAGTGTTGGTACATTTCTTGAACACTATGTTGTGGATACCATCTGGACTTGGTGCTTTTAAGGGGCTTAGTTATGTTATATACCTTTTAATTTGGTCCATGGTGATATCCTTGGATTTGGACAAGGCTTGGGGGTATGCATAGTTGTGGGGAATGGAAAACTGAACTAGGGGTGGAGGGAAGAAGGTGTTGATAAGTGCTTTGCTTTTGTCATTATTGGATGCCACTCCAACCATATTACTATTTTGGAGTTTAATGTTAAGGATGGGGTGTTATGATTTATGCCTATTCTTTTCTTTCTTCACATGGTTCTACCTTAGCTCCTTGGACTCTGTTTCTCTTCTTCCACTGACTCACCCATTCCCTGTAATCATCCACTTGCTTTGTCAGCAGATACTTCCTTCACCTTCTATGATGTTCTACACTTACTCAACTACTGTTCTTTTATGCCTGCCCTTACAATCTTCCTAAAGGTATATAAATCTTCAATACCTCTCCAATGTACTTTAGCTTAGATCTCCTTGAGTCTCCTCTGAATCCACTTGTCTTCTCTTTGCTCTAAGCCCAGGCATTAGACCTGTCCCTTGAACCCTTGACCATTGCTCCCACTGTTGAGTGGAGTATCTTCCCTTGGACTTCACACTACCAATAGAGTGTATGCTTACCTTGAACCCTTGACCTTATATCTCAAGGCTACACTCATTCCTACCCAGACCAAGCATAACATGGAAATTTTTGATGGGCTGTCATCCAATGGTTCACCATTGAGGTATTTGTTTGCAACCCATAAGTTGTCCATGGCTGTGTTTTTGAGCCAGTCAAGCCAGTGGTCTTTTTTGGTTTGCTTTATTGCTTCTGTATATCTGTTGCGTGCAATGTGGTATACTTTGTGTAAGGGGTAATTAGTGTGAAGTCTCATTTTGTGGGATAGAAAGGTAAGCTTAGCCATGTCATCTCTCATTTGTGACAGCTCTTTTGTCCACCAGCATTTGGAATAAGGGCTGGAATGTGAGAGGGGGACATGTTGTCCTATCATTGTCAGTATGACATTGGTTACCCCTCTTGCCATATGTTGAAAGGCTTGTTCCAAGATAATAGGTTAAGTGATTGGGTAAGGGCTGAGTAGAGTGGTGAGCATAGTGTCAATTTTTTTCCAGTCCACTTCATTGTAGTTTCTGGTTGGTGGCATATTAGTTTGTGGGAGAGTGAATTCAAGGTCAGTGCATACAGTATATGGACATGGTCTGTGCAAGGACTGCATAGTTCAGGAATTGTGGTACAATGAGTGATGTACTCTTTAGTGTTGTCTATGCAGAATATATTGTCAGTTCTCATCCAGTTCTTCATCATTAGTGCTTCTAGTGTGGGGATGTTTTTTGGGAGAGGCATAGTTAGCTAGTAGTTCTATCAGTGGTTGCACTTGTTCTAGGTATTGGTGTATAAGGAGGTGTGTGTTGCATTCTTCTTCCCATAGTGGGTGGTGACAGTTGAAGCTACCTAGCCATAACATGTGGATGTGAGTGTGAGCAATGAGATGGATTAGGTGAGTGTTAATGTTGAGATATCCCCCCATGTTTTTTATTGTGTTGTTGTGTGTGCAATTGTTGTAGATGTTGAGTATTGTGCAGGTGCCAAATGGTCTGTTGAGTTGAAGTGCAATGACATTTGCTGAGGGAAAGTGTCATATCCATGTCAAATCCCTATTCTGACCATCTCCAATTGTTGTTGTTCAACTCCGGTCATCTCCATCAAACTCCTCTGCAGGAGTTCAACCCTGGTTCAACAATCATCCCAGACTTGCCTCGGAGTTCCTCTGCCTTCCAGACTTCCCTTTCTGTATATTCTCCTTTTGTCTTAGTTCCATTCTTGTCACCTTTCCTTCTGTCCAGTACAGCCTTTTGGACTTTGGTATATTTGTCATCCCAACACTCCTGCTTATTCAGGATGTGTCTTCAGTATATACATTCTCCATCCCATCTTATTCATCCCAGTGTACATTGCCTTCTTACTTTCTTAATCATCTCTGGTCCGGACTTACTCCAGACATATCAGAACTTCATATATAATCTCCTGTATCTCCTCTGTAGTTCTCCAGTTCAAATATTGTTCATTAGTGTTCATCACTGTATGTCATTGTGTATGTTCATTATTGTCTAATATCATCTATCCTTCTCCTCTCCTTGTCTTCAAACCATCTTCCTCCTTATCATCTCTGAAATACGAGGACCAGAAACTGGCAAGGGCATGACACATAAGTCCTGTGCCAATGTCCTCACCTCCTCCATACTCCACTCTGCCCCAGTTTGACTCCAGATGACCTGTTTCTAGACTTCATCCTGAAGTCCCGGAAATAGCCCCTATCCTCCGGACTTCCATCAGACATCCTCCAGGAGAAGATATCTCCCTCCCATCCACCTCAGGAGCACCACCCTGACAGTATATTCAAACTAATCTTGCCAGTCATTTCTGTCTTATGATTTCTATCACATCTACACAACACCCTCCATCTTTCAGTATCCTCTCAGAATCTCCAAACCCCTCGTGATTCCCATTGTTGAATTTGCCTGGCCAGGCTCTCTGCATTGCAATCACATTCCAGACTTTCCTGGTGATCGTCCACCTCAACTCCGTCCCTCCAAGGGCTACTCTGCCCTCACCTCTGTTCTTTGATCTGTCCTTCAGACAGATCTCTCCAAGTTGGACTTTTGTCCTTCTCACCTCCATTTTTAGCGTCTTCCTGTACCTCAGTTCAAGTCCCCTCAGTTCAAAACACCTTCATTCAAAATATTTTGTTGTTGCCGACATACTCCATCGAGTCTGGCATTTTAGCAACATTGTCTGATGAACTCTGGCATCAGGACCATCTCTAACTCTGAACTTTGTGCACTCGCACACTATGGTCTCTGTCAACCCAAGACACTCCTGAATGAGCTGTTCTGCTCATTCCCTGAAGATCACCTGTTCTGTGGTCTTCCCCTTCAATTTCCCATCGAAGATCCTCTGTGCCGTCACCATCTCCGGACCTCCAGAGTTCACATGAATCTTCTTCCCCATTCCTCTGTGTCATCCCAACCATGCTAGAGCTCCATTTCCAAGTTTGCATGATTACAGTTGACTTCACCCTGGTCTCATGACCACCCTGTCCCTTTTGAAGCCACTCTCGTGTCCCTCCTATGTCTGGAACTCTGTCCGGAGTACCTCCGGACTAACACAAACCCGCTTCACCTGTTCTACTGCACCCATCAACTCTCTGGTGGAACATCCCTTCCCCCATCTTCTTTCCGACACCTCCTGATTCCCCCATCCTCACTCTCCATGTTCCTCACAGGCAATTCCACCTCCAGACCTCCTTGGTCACCCCTTGTTGGATTCCAGACATAACTAGCACCGGAACTGCTAACCAATCCATTTTTCGATCTGTTGATTAGAGTAGGAAATAGGTAGCAACTATCCAAGCTTCTGCGAAAAGAATGCCAACCCCCCAATGTCAGTCTGACACCAAGACACAGGTACCAGCGTCATTGCAACAGCTCCAGTCCCAACTCCATCTCACCATCACCTTTGGTATCCTTGTGGTATACCCGTGCTTCGTGCACACCTGTGTCTTTGTATACACCCAGAAACACCTTTGGAACATTCCCGGACTTCAATACCATCCTCTTGTTGCACATTCATTGCATTATACGGTTCTTGGGCTGTGCTTGGTCCTCCTCCATTCCACCTCCTTCCTTCTGACCTCTCCATTGCTCTCTGCTCCAGAGTTTCTAAGTCCAGATGAAGAACTCATCAGGTTGGCTTCCCCCTTCCCTACACCCTGTTTTTTAGATTTCGCCTTCTACCCGCGCTGTCACTGCACTCCTGGATTCCCCTCTCAGGATTCCTTCCTTGTTCATGCCATTTCCAGACCCCTGACCACAGGTTTTACCTCCAGACGTCCCTCCTGCTCCTTGGGCTCCTTTGGCACCCCCAGTTTCATTTTTGTGCCATTTCATGCACTCTCTGAATTTCCTCGTTCAGGATTTCCAACCCCCTCACCACTCCATCCATTTTTCAGTCGTTGACTCTCCCTTATTAAGGGGAGGATAAGGACTTTGTCCTCCAAGCTCCATCTCTGGTCTCTCCCAACTCATCCCTCCAGCTTTCTCTCCTGATCATCTAGGTATTGAATCACTATTGCTGTTGTGAACATCCCTAACCTGGATAGTATCATGCTATCAGCCTCTGACAATCATTCTCGGACTTTCAGACCTTCTGCCAGATCTCCTACATCCATAACTGGACTTCTCACCTGCTCACTTGGACATTACCCTTTGACTCCCTCTCCTTTCCATCAACCTCTGACCTCATCAAAGTGGATCACTTCTCATTTGTGGCACCCCTCGTGATTGTCAAAAGACTTTCACACCCTCATTCATCTCCACTGGTTTACTAACAACTCCGAAGTTGCTTCCGCATTTCCAGACTTTGTCACCAGTATCCAGACCATTTGTCCTTCAAGTTGGTTTATCCGCTATTCTGAGGCCTTTTCCCACACCTCTGGACTTTCCAACCCTGGACTTATCCATTGGTCCTTGGACCTTCCTTCACTCATCTAGGTCCCCCTATTTATTCTTTTAGGTCTTTTGTCACCTCTGGACCTTATCTCACCACATTCTGATTGACCTCCAACCTCTAGTCGTTGAGTGTTTTCATTCCCCATATGCAATTTGAGACTCCCCTGTTCATCCCCACTGGCTCCCCTAACTCCAAAATTTCCATCACCAACTCCGATTTCGCCAGCTCCAGACTCATTCACTCAAGTCCACTCGTCCATCCCCTGGTCCTTTGTCTGCTTTTTGACATTATTGACGCTTTCAGATCACTCTTCCAGCCTATGCATCCACTCTCGTCCCCTTTCATTGCCTTGTCTTCAACCCCTGGATGCTCCATCACCTCTGCCTCCTACCATGCCAATCTCCAAATGACATTCCTGTGCATTCTCACTCACCTCCGCCCGCACTTTCATACACCTCTGTTGTGCTCTGGCACATTTTCCGCCCATCTCCGCCCTCCTTCTACTCCTTCATGGGTAAAAGTTGGTCATTTCAAGTCGTTTTGGACTCTTTTCTGGCACTTTTGGCACCTTTTGGAAGAAATCTACCTACCTTGTGTCATTCCTGGACCATTTTTTTTCTTGTTCATTCTGCTTGTGATTGCTGTTGAACATTGCTTAGCATGCTCCAAGCACCTCTGATGCACCCCATTCCCTAGGAACTTTTTTTTTCGGACTTCCCTATTAAGGGGAGGATAAGGACTCCACTCGTGATTATTCCAGTCACCTTTAGGCCCATTTTGACTCCAGCAAAGCTTGCAAAGTCCCTCTGAGTTTGCATCCAGTCAATTCACACAAGACCTCATCTCTGAGCATCTCCATAATAACATCCAGACAGTTCTGTCCAACTCCAGTCCTACCTCCTGTCCTGAAAAGAGTAATCCCTAGTACATCACCACTCGTTCATCCCTGTGTCCCTCCATTATCTAGATGTATTATGAAGACCTATCTCTGTCTCCTACATCAAGATCTTGATGCACCAACCCTCCCCAAGTTGTTTCTGATCACTTGAACCTACTCCGACTACCTCATCCCATCTCCGTTGGTTATTAGTCATCTCTGGACTTACCTCCAGACTTGACAACCAACTCTGGATTCTTGTCGTCCATCAAGATATCCACCTAGTCATTCCATTCATTAGGTTCCCCATTACTTTGTGATCATTCCCTGCCAAATCGACTCTTCTCCCCCATTTCAACTCTATCAGTCATGACCAGTAAGTCAGTCACACTCTGGACTTCATCTCCGGCACTCCTTTAACATCTCCATTCCTTGATCACTCCTTGGAATCTCCAGACTGACAATAACTGACTGAGATGAAGTTTATGCTTCACTCGAGTTGATCCCCTTTTCCCTGCAGGTCCTTTTCCAGTTCCTGACACTTCTGTGCTTGACTCCCCAAGTTTCCTTGACACTCCATCATCTCCGGTCAGAACTCCTCAAATTCCTGCACCTCCGCCTTATGCCTCCATTACGATCTCTGACTCCAATTATGATCTCATGATATGTTTTCCGTTTCTTCTTCTCACTCCGTTTCTGTTCTCTCTGATATTTCTGATTTCTATGTACAACTATTTGTTTCATTTATTCTGCCACTTCTTCTCCTTCTCTGTCTGTGTCCATCGCCACCAACTCCACCACCTCTGCTGCCTCCATGGCCTCCATGGCCAACCCCTCCAACTCCTCACCCACCTCCTCTGTCTCACCATCTTCCACCTCCTCTTCGTCCTCTGATCCCTCCACTCCCTCATCCAATTATTCTCCGTATACCTCCTCCAACTTGAGCTCCACTAGGCGCTCAAGAAGAAGGTTTTGGCAGTCAAGGCACCTGCTCTGCACCCTAACTGCCTCCCAGAGATCTTTAAACATCTTGAGGGTGCTCCGGGCAATCCCCTTCCAATCTACTGCCTCTGCCTTCTCCACCTCATCCTCCAAGTCGATCATCATCACCATCTTTTTCTTCTTTCTTGACAGACCCTCCTCGTTGTCTGTCTGCCTTCTCCACTTCTCTGGCTTCTCTACTCTGGGGTGATCGCATTTGGCTTTCACCTCCCGGCACTCTGCACACGAAATCAACTTACCAGGGCCGAGTATGCACTCGAGGCCCTGGGCCAGACAGCACCGACACTTGGGGGGCATCTTCCCCTTGCCCTTGTTGACGTGCTGCTGTGCCTGCACTTCCAATGCCTAGGAGAATATTTAGTATGACAATAACTCCAGAAGACCAGACTTACCCTCCAGCGAGCCTCTGCCTCCGCTGAGATGCGACGCACCTCCTCCTCTGCCTTACTCCTCTTTCGCTCCTCTTCCTCCTTGCGGAGCTTTGCACATCTCTGGCGCTCCGAAGCCTTGGCGTCCCAAAGCATGTCGTTGTCATCTTTGCACTCGGCGAGCTGAGCATCCAGCCAATTGTGGATATTCTCGAGATCGGACATGATGAAGAAAATTTTCTAAGTCCAACAGAGGGCACGCCTGTTCTTATACCAGCCAGATTTCAGAGTTCAAATTGATCTGTTGATCAACAGAGTCACATGCACAGACAAAGTGAGATTCCACACAGAGTTCCACACTTGGGTCCACTCAAGGGTTATTTCCACTTAGCGTGCTTGGGCCTTGAGGGCTTGGCGCTAAGAGGGGGATACTGTCACATCTCAGATTTTCATGAAGTCCATCTCCAGACATCTCCAGAGTTCCAGACATCATGTCAGTCCCTGGGTCCAGACTATTTCAGAGTTGGCACTCCAGACATTTACTTTTATATTCATCTCCTTTTGTTCTAGTTCATATTCGTAAGTCTATATTATCCTCTTAGTAAGATATCTCAGTTTCTGTTATTCTCCGACTTCTGTATTATTCATCTCTGTGTACATTGCCTTTGCTTAGGACTTTTACTTACCAATCTCCGGTCCAGAGTTCTACCAGACATCCAGTATATAATCTCTTGTACCTCCTATGTAGTTCTCTAATTCAAATATTGTTTGTCACTGTATGTCATCGTCTATGTTCATTATTGTCTAATATCATCTATCCTTCTCCTCTTCTCATTCTCGAACCATCTCCCTTCTTATCATCTCCGAAATATGAGGACCAGAAACTGGCGAGGGCGTGACACATAAGTCCTGTGCTGATGTCCTCACCTCCTCCATACTCCACTCCACCCTGGTTCGACTCTGGATGACCTGTTTCTGGACTTCGTCCTGAAGTCCTGGAAATAGCCCCTATCCTCCGGACTTCCATCAGACATCCCCCAAGAGAAGATATCTCCCTCCCATCTGCCTCAGGAGCACCACCCTGACAGGTGAGTGGCAATGGCAGCAGTGGTCTAAGTGGGTCTGTGAAGGGTGTATCCTCAGTGAGGATCTAAGAGGATCTGACAGTTGCAGGTGGTTGCTTATGTTATTGCTGCCAGGGCTGGTGCTGGAAAGGGAGGGATGGTGATGATGTGGTGGGGGAGTAGACAATGTTACTGTAACTGGATTGGGGATTTTGGGGTCATTTAAGGATTTGCTTGCAGTTGTCCTGAGTAGCATCAAGGGCTGGGAGTAGGTGGTTGACTATGCTTTTTAGCTTGCTAAGATTCATTTGAAGGGAATCCACCATAGTTTGGATAACACCTAAGGATTTCACTTGAGTGGTGAGGATATCATTGGCTTGGAGGAATGTTGTCATTTGGGAAGATATGACTCCCACGACTTTGTTTGCAATTACTTCTGGGGCTCCAACAGTAAGGCAGCTTGCTATAGTGCTGGACATTTGTAAGATCACTGCATCTTTGAGAAGAAAGGCTACTGCATATATGGCTTCAATGGCAGGCTTGGAAACTTTGGATAACTGTATGACATGAAAGAGAACAGTAGTGAAGTTTTCAGTGGTGTGGGGTGTCCCACCAGTGTTAGCAGTGATTTGTCAAGGTATGCTGCACCACCTTCTGCATTTTTGACTTTATAGTTTTGTCCAATGATTTCCTCTTTTGTGGAAAGGTGGGGATGATCCAAATTTCAGGTGATATGGGGAGGCCCCATTGTGGGAGTTGAGGCCTGGGAGCTGGGAAGAGCTCCTAATATACCTCTTCCTTCTGACATAGCCATGGGGGTTCAGAGTTTTAGACAGGTTAAGAGGTCACTGATTGCTTGAGATCTTGAGGCTTAGGTCTTCTTTCTTATTGAAAATGTTTGGGGTCCTGGTGGGGGTGCCATGTGGTATGAGGGAAAGAAGCACTCTCATCTTCCATCTTATTCATTTCTGTGTACATTGCCTTCACTTAAGTCTCTTCCTTACCAATCTCTGGTCTGGAGTTCTACTGGACATCAGTATATAAACTCCTATACTTTCTTTGTAGTTTCTTTAGTTCAAATATTGTTTTGTCATTATATATGTCATTATATATTCTCATGTCCCTCTGAATATCATGAATCCTCACTTCTCCTCATCCTCAAACCTTTCTTTTTTTTATTATGTCTGATCTTCAAAATATGAGGATTAAAACCAGTAAAAGTGCAACACATAAGTTCTGTACCAATGTCCTCACCCCTCCATACTCCACTTCACCTCAGTTTGACTCTGGACAACCCTTTTTCAGACCTTGTTTTGAAGTCCTGGAATTAGTCCTTATCCTTTGAACTTCCATCAGACTTTCCCTAGAAGATCTTTACCACTCTTCAGCTTCAGGATCACCACCATGACAATGTCAGGAGATAGAAGGATGAATCTCTCTCTTTGGATGTGCAGATGCCTGCTTTATGTCATTGCAACAAATCATAGGAACTGAGGTGGATGCACATCATATAGGGGCAGGGGCAGAAACTTTCTTGGTAGGTGGAGGAGGTGTGGCAATTTTCATGGGAGGTTTGATCTAGCATGCAGTTAGTATTTGCTCCATAATAGGTATCTGGCTGTACTTGGAGGTGATGGTGTAGCAGAAGGGGAACAAAATCTACTCCCCTTCCCATTAATTCAATTCCATCAACATCAACACTCATTCACAATTCAACCTTGACTCAACCTCTACTCCCTTCAAGCTGGACCTCCCCCCCTGCCATCTACAACCTGAGCAGTGGTAAGCTCTTTTCCTATGGCCTTACCTCTGGCAGGTGTAGCTACAGCAATGGCATTCACTCTCCTTCTGTCCACAGCATTCCATATTCATCTATTTTCTATTCTCACCACTTCAATCTCATCACAGCACCCACTACTTGCTCAGCAGCAAAGACAAGTCCCATGATGACAATTCCAACAAGGGTGATAGATTCCAGCCCATGATTGTGGCTAGTAACACTACCAATGTCCATTATGAGACCATTTATTGTCAGTACATCAAGTCAAAGCAGAAGCATTGTAATGAGCTTCATAACAGTTGCTGTTGACTTAGGAATGCACTCCCTGTCTTGAACCAAAAGTCAAGCAAGGTCTGCCTTGACCATGCCACCATCCACATTAAGATGACTGCCCAGCAACTTCAGACAAGACCTCATCATGCCATCTATTTTCCAGTCCCTGAATTATTTCCCTCTTATTTGTGAGTATATGACCATGGGTTGTGATTGCCATTATCATACTCACACAATCTCTGAATTAGTTTCTATTTGTCCTAATGATATGGTGCATTTCTGTAAAATCTGAATTCCTTGAGATTGTTATGATGTGCTTTTTATCCTTTGGATTACACATGTGTACAGTTCTGACCAGCTAGAAATGGCTGGAATATAATTTGGTTGAAATTGGAGGTTGGAACTAGTAATAGGGTGCTTGGAATAGTTGGAATATGATTTTGGTTGGAAATACATAGGGATTGAGACTCAGTTAGAACAGGAATGGATTGGAATCTGTACAGTCCCCATTGTAATAAGGATTTTGTTCACATTTGGTTTATTGCAACTCTATTGTAATGTTGACAGCATATTTCAACCTAGTCCTTGCAAGGTATCATGATTCAAAATAGTTTTTCGCGACATGGCCGCATGCACAACATTGGTGTTGGTGAACCCCAGTGAGTACTGGCAAGTTCCCCTCGACTGAACGCATCGGCGACCGGCGGGCTTTGATCATTTGACCGTGGTGAATTCGAGAACATGCACGTCATTGATCATCTGATGTGTGTATTTCATTTTTCGTTCATGAGAACGGTTCCAGGGCGGCACAGCACGAGGTCGCCGTTCGATCCTTTTTTCTCTGCACCGCGCATCTTTGATAACGAGCACGCATGGACAACGTGGCCGTGACGCGTGCCCGTCCGTCTTCTTCGACATGATACTGATAGTGATAAGGAAGCCCCTCCTCGGGCTATTTTAAAAAACACTCGAAATGAAAAGTTTCGAGTCGTGTTCGAGCATTGACACCATCGTACACGTTGCTTCCCCCCTACCTCTATACACATCGTCACATCACCACGTAAAAAAAGAAACGTCTCCCCACAGACTAGGACATTGACACATATCATACCAAATCGCGGAACAATCGGTAAACTAGAACGGATGGCACAAGATTAGAATTATCCGAGTAAGTTACTCGTGCTGAACCCGCAGGCGCTCGTGAAGAAAATATAATATACAGAATCGTAAAAACGTTGGATATAAAAAAAAGAGCACACGGATCATGAAAGCGATGAAAACACGACAGATAGTAAGAAAAAAAAATAATAACTAAACCTCAACAAGACAGAAAAGAAATAATGAAAGAGAAAACACACTGCGATTAAAAGACTCTTGTCGAGCCCGAGTTTTGCCCTCTTGAAGGAGGAGACAGCCAACTATCCATCTTGGGCCATTGTCCGGTGAGTGCGGCTCTATCGAAGACAGACGTCTGCTGCGCGCGATTCCCAAGGTCACCAATGTTTGGATTCAACGGATTCAACAACTTCTTCCCCGCCGCTCCCTGCTCCCAAAGACCTGTACCGTGCTGTACAATGCCCATGGGTCGCGGTTCCTCGGGTGTGCTGCCCAAGGCCGGTATCTCGCCCCCACTGATCGCGTATTGCATCCACATGCTCGTCGCCAGTTCTTCGTCTACCCCTCCTCCAACCACCTCCTCATCGTCGCTCTCTTCATTGATAGTGGGCGTCCATCGAACGTGCTTGCCAGTCTGCTCAATGGGTGGAGGCGCCTGCGTCTCCGTCTCTTCCTCTGCCTCGGGTTGGCCGGCCATGAAATTGGCCCAGTAGCTCATGTTCTCTGGATTGAACCAGGCGCTCGCATCGCCCTCTTCGTCATCCTCGGCACCCTCCGGTCCTGCAGACGCCAACGTACCAGGCATCGTGCCCTCGTCCGCGACCATCTCCAGCCAACCATGTCCGGAATCCGGGACGGTGTCCACGCGGGCGGACTTGGGACCAGAGCTCGAGACACCGTGGCGAGCCACCGCTTGTTGCTGCGTGGTCTCCTTCGCGGCCTGCGTGCTAGACGCGGCAACGGGCACGTTCCACGTGGGCTTGGCCTTGCCCGCTTGGGGTGGTGCAGGGCTTGGCTCCAACTCGCTCTCTTGCTCCTCCCAGATGGTGACCTTCAACTGCGGTTTCTGAGAAGACTTGGCGACAGCTTCGACAGTATTCTTCCCACGAACTGGTGCTGGTGGTGGTGGTAGTGGGGGCTCAAGTGCGATCTCCTCGACGACAGAAGGCGTGACCTTGGCCTTGCCGTTTACGGAACCCCATGCACCCTTGGCAGGCTTCGTCTTCAAGGGGGAGACGATGGGGTCAGCGTCGACGTCCGGTTCTTCGCTAATCGTCACTTTTTTCCCCTTTTTCGAGAAAGGGGTGGGCTTCTTTGTGCTAACGTTACCTCTGGACGGTGCCGGCGCTGTCGTGGGAGGCTCAGGGCTCCGCTCTTCCTCCACTGACGTGGTAAACTTGACTGCGGGTGTGGAGAGGGAAGCAGACGCTACGCCAAAAACCGTCTTGGCAGCGACCGTCGCTGCACCCCACAGAGAGGATGGAGGCGGTTCCGCGTTCATCCCTGCCCCCGGTTCCTCGGTAACGGCAGCTGACTTGGCAAGCTGCCCCTTCTTGCCCTTCTTGCCCTTGGCAGTGGCGTGCGGCGCTTGTGTGGGTTCAGGGGCAACAGCGACGGGAGGGTCTGCGAAGCTAACGGTGATTTGAGGTACGTTCTGCTCCTGTGAGCGGGAGCTGTTGGATTTTTTCATGATGCTTGGGGGTTGTACGACGCTCTTCCCGGTCGGTCCAGGTTGAGCTTGAGTAACGAGTGTGGCGGCGGCATTGGCGAACAATGCTTCGTTCAACGAAGCTTGAGCGGAGGTCAACACCCCAGCACCAGGCTTGCCTTGCGTCATCGTCACCATGGCATTTGCAAAGAGTGCTTCATTAGCGGACGCTTCGTCCTGGGAAAGAGTGCTGTTGGATTTCTTTATAACACTCGGGGGCTCGAGCTTCGAAGAGGATGCGGTAGGAGGCTGAGAGAGCGGGACATTTTCTTTTTGGTGCGTGGCCTTGCCTGGTCGTTGAACTGATGGCTTGTCAGGCGGTGGCCGGGGTGGATGCGGGTTAAGACCGGGATCGACGTCCTGGTTTTGGTTACCTCGTCGTTGCGCAATGTGCTGCCGCATCTCCTCTCGCCGCCTTTCTCGTTCCTCGGCACAAAGCCTTTTGCGCTCTTCTTCCTTGAGTTCACGGAGGCGCATCATGCTCGTCTCGTGTACCTGCACGGCACGAGCGCGGCTCTCCTTGGTGCCGTCGTCAGCCAATAGGGATTCGAAGAGTTTTATTTCGACCTCGGCCGCCTCTGCGTGGAATTGGTAGATCATCTGGATGCGCAGGCTGATCTTGTACTGCTGGTACTCGTCTGCCATCTTTGATTTGAGGAGCCCTTCCTCCATGGGATCTGTGTCCTCCTCCAGAATGACGGGGCCGATGTAACGCTTGCCGAGTGGCAAGTGTTCGGCGTTGATCGGGGGAGAAAACTTGGTGGTATGGTTCTGCGGCGAGTATTGTGGTGATACGGGTTTTAAGGGTGGCGAGGAAGTGGAGGCGGCCGAGGCTTGACGGGACATGTCCGTCGCGCGGGGACGGATGCCCAGAGGCTGAACAGAAGGGGTGGCAGCGACAGGGGGTTTGGAGGACTGAGGGACGGGGAGCTGAGACACGATGCCGGCCTCGGAAGCCCAGTTGTGGAAGCCAGGGGTGCCGCCGGTGGTCGCGCTGACAGGTTCAGCTGAGCGGGCCGCGTTGGATGGGCCGAGGGTTGCTAGATGATCCTGGGAGGGAATAAGGCGAGAGGGGAGGGTAGACCTGGATGACTCACCATCGATAGCGCGGGTAAATTTTTTGTTGGATTAGGTGGCGTCATAGAATCGACGAAGAAAGATGTTGGGTTGACGAATTCAAACGTATGCCTGGTCGGTGTGGGTGGGATAGGTTGTCTAGAGGGAGGGGGTTGCATGGGTTTATATGGAGGGTCTTCGGTGGTGTCTTGGTCGATGGACGGTTCGGCGGCAAGATGGTCGCCGTCCATGTCAGCGAGGTCGAAGAAGCCGACGAACACGCTCATGACAGCCTGCTGTTCTTCGCCAGACATGTCGTCCCACTGATCTTCGCGCAGGTGGGCCAGCTCGAGACGGCGCTCCCACTCTGTGCGGGCGGGGTCTGCGAGTTGCTGTGCTATGGAGTCGAGCTTTTCGAAAAGCTCCATTTCGCGCAGTTTCTGTGTTTCCTTTGCGGACCCGAGGTTCTTGTATTTGACGAGGAGATCTTTTTGCAGTTTTTCGACGAGCCTGTCCCTCTGTGGTTCGTACCACTCGCTGATGAACTTTGACCATTCCTTGCGGACCTTTGTCGCATCTGGCTCGGGTGGTGGTGGTGGTGGTGCAGAGGGGGGCTTCTGAGGAGCCGATCTTGGCTTCTCGGCGCGGCGTTTTGGAGGCATGAGGGGGGGATGGGGGGGAGACAAGGGAGGGAGAAATTTATGACGCCACGGGATGAGAGGGATGAGAAGAGGTGTGCATCGGGTCGGCGCGTGTTGCCAAATGAGATGTTATCAATCAAACCTGCGCGATCGGTCCATGATAGGAATTCGTACAAGGAACAAGCCGGAAAAAAAAATAGCTGGGTGCTCGTCCTGTGGTCGAGTCAACGAGCCTCGCCGCTGCCTCGAGGCTCGCTGTTTGACCGCACTGGCACCGCCCCGACCTGTCGCGAACCTCGCCCGCAGCCCAAACACCACATGACGCCCACCCCAGGCGGTGCAGGAGGACGAGGACCGTTCATTTCCATCCGGGGGTTCCAGTTTCTCTCGTCCGCAAAAATAAGTGCGATTATCAGCCAGCCCGCGGGGCCATCGTAGCACACCATCTTTCATGTCCACTCGGCTGCAGCCGTGAGCCTGAGTTCAGACAGGAGGCTCGCAGACCAGCGAGGCATTTACGTCCGACGTGTTGATAAACACCATGTCCTCGGGCACTCTCACGTCGGAATCCTGCGTCCGGCCGCATCTAATATGCCTTGGTTAGAGAACGGTGTGGTGAAACCAACGTCTCGGATACTTGGAAACCCGCCCAACTCCGTTCGCATGCACGTCTCTGCGCGTCCTCGAGCTGCTACAGATAGCAAGTCCTTCCTCGAGAACCCGTCGCGCGTCGCAGCTGACACGAGGCGATACACAGGTCACCCACCTTATCGTCAACCAGCCATCCCGACCCCGATCGCTTCCCACCCGCTCGATGGCTGCCTTGATGCAGAATCCCTCCCAGCCACCCAGCGCTGTCCTGCCCCCCGATCTCGAGCCAGATGACGACTGGAAACAGAGACTCAAGGTCAACATCGAGGCTGGCCTCCGCTCCATGGTCGACGAGGCAAAACAAAAGTTCAACGACGAACTCGCAAAAGGCATCGTCGGCGAACAAGAACGTGAACGCCTCTCCGCAGACCACATCGCCACCCTCAAAACAATCCGTCAGCTCGCCGAGGAGCAGTTCCGCATCGCACTCGAGCGCGAGCGGCAGGAGCGGCGATGGGCTTCCGGCGAGCAGTTGGATCGCGCCTGGTCGGAGAGCATGATGAAGGAACAACAGGCCATCCTGGACAGAATAGAAAAGGAGAGGAAGAACAAGGACGTTATCGCGCCCACGCCCGCTTTCCAGCCGGACCCACCCCAGCTTCCCCCTCCCCCTCCTCCGCCACCCCCGCCGCTACCGCCCAAACCAGAGGCACTCTCAGAGCCCGCTCCCCTCCCGTCCAAGCGCCTCGCTCGAACCCCCACTCAGACAGCCGACCACGAACGAGACGGCGCCACCTACTTTCCCCGTCCGGCAAGCTTCGAGCGCGACGACCCCGCCCCGCCCCCAGACGACCTCCCATCTATCCGAACGACACGCAAAGTCCGCGCCGGATCCACGACCTCCATCGGCTCCTGGAAAGCCCCCTCCATCCTCGACACCGACAGATCCTTCTCAGAGCGCGCCAGACCCATCTACGACGAACCCGAGTCCATGCCACGTGCCGCGCGCTCGCCCACCGATCCCCTCGATCCGACCCGCAAGGAGAGCATCCGACGGAAACCGAGCATGACCGCGAGACCCATCGTCCAGGAGTTTTGGAAACCGTCCATCACCGCCGAGGAGGACGCCCAAATGTCGCGCACGTTTACGCTCGCGAGACGGAGCAGCACTGCGAGCGCCACGTCGTCTTTCAAGGCGCCCTCTATCCTCAGCGCCACGTTCTCTGACCCCCTCGACGTGCTCCCCACCGGTGGCGGCGGCGGTAACAGTACCAACAACATCGAGCGGGAGAGAGCCAGCATTTACTCTGCGGATCAAGAGTGGAATAGCATGGATCGCGCTCGGGAGAGGGAACGAGAGCGATCGGGGTACGCCCATGCCGACGAGCGGTCGGTGCATGGCATCAACCTGGCCACCGTCTCCCCAAGTGCCCCGACATACCCTCGCGCCGGAGACAACTCCCGTATCCACGTCCCGCCCCCGTCCGCGAGTAGACCGATCCTCAACAAGAGGTCGTTCACGGTCGAGGACGTGTTCTCGTCGTCCAGTCCAAGCTCGAGGAACTGGAATTCAGCATCACGCTCCCCGTACGAGACCCGATGGGAGGGTTCCTCGCGTTCTCCCCAGACACCCGAGGAGGTGACGCGCAGCTGGCAGTCGTCTCAGCTCCGTGGCAGGTTTTCCTCCCAGGACATGCGACACTACTTTCAACAAGAGGGAAGCTATCACGGCTCTCGTCAGGTACACACACATCACGAGGACTTTGAGGAGGACGGATCGGACGACGGATTCGATAACAGGAGCTGGCGAACCCGAGATTATACAGAACGTCGTATACAAGATATAGAAGAAGGGTTGCGCAAGCGGGAGGAGGCCGCGAACAGGCGCGAGGCAGAGCTCACAAGAAAAGCGGAGGAACTCAAACGCGAGGACGAGGCAAGGAAGAAGAAAATCGACGAGCAGACGCGCGAGGAGGAAGCTCGGAGATTAGAGGAAGAGGCCAGGCGGAGGGATGAGGACGAGGCGGAGCGCAAGGAGGAAGAACTTCGCAGAAAAGAAGAAGAGGCCAATCGGAGAGAAAAGGAGGCTGAAGAGAAAGAACGAGAGGCGAGGAAAAAGGAAGAAGAGGCAAAGAGAAAAGAACGAGAGGCAAAAAAGAAGGAAGAAGAGGCTAAACGGATAGATAAGGAGGCGAGACGCAGAGAGGAGGAGGTCAAAAGAAAGGAGCGTGAGGCAAGTTCGAGAGAACTGGAGGCTAGGAGATTGGAAGAGGAGGCCAAGCGGAAAGAGGAAGAGATCAAGATGATGGAACAAGAGGCGATGCGCAAAGAGTACGAGGCGAAGCGAAAGGTGGAAGAGGCGCAGCGCAGAGCCGAGGAGGCGTCTCGGAAAGCGGAGGAAACGCAGAGGAAAGAGGAGGAGTTGCGCAGACGAGAAGAGGAGCTGAAGCGCAGGGAAGATGACCTCAACCGTAGAGAAGCAGAAATGCGTGGTAGGGAGGACGGCAGGTTGCAAGAAGAGTTTCGGAAACGAGAGGAGGAGATACGCCGCCAGAGAGCCGAAGAGAAAAAGAAACAAGAGGTATGGGAAACTTGGCCCCAGGAGACCTTCCGACCTGCGCCATCTCCCCAGGCACCAAATTCTGCGGGACCTTGGCCGATTCCTAACCGTCCGGAGCGTAGCGCATCTGTCGCAGCGAGTTCACCCATCGATCGGGTCAATACAAGCGCTTCTGTTCGTAGCAATACTGCCAGTGGTTGGTCATCGACGTCCACGCGACCGACCTCAACCGCCAGCACCCAGCCATCGAGTACGCCCAAACCAACAGGACCTGCGACACCGGCACCGAAGCCTCCGACGAGTAGCACTCCAAATCCACCGCTCTCGGAAGCCGAGTTCCACCGGAGGCAGGCCGAGCAGGCTCAACAACGCGAGGAGCAATTTAGACGCGAGCAAGCAAGGTTAGCCATGCAGGAACACGAAAGACAGGCCAAGGCGGGTAAAACGATGTCCAAAGAGGACGTCCTAAAGTTATTTGAGGCTCACCGCAACCAATGGGACAAGATCCAGACCTTGGGGTCGCTCATTTGGGAGGACTTTCCGTGGCCCACGTTCAAGCGACCGAAAGGCCCTGACGATCTCACGTCACCCGCCATCACCGCATATATGCTGTCCTCGGTTCATCCTCAGGACAGGGCCACGAAGGAACGTATCAAGGACAGCATCCGCAGATGGCATCCTGACCGATTCAACTCTCAGCTCCTCCCGAAAGTCAAGGAGAACGAAAGAGAACGGGTC
>JBBPUH010000183.1:0-18644 GCA_038094555.1 Boletus aff. phaeocephalus
GGACGCTTCAATGGCGCGTGTGGTCGGGTTGAGAAAGCGGATCGAACGTGCGTAGACTGTCACGTCTACTTTTTTGCGGATGGGGGAGGTAGTGGAGATGGACGGGAGGGTGAAGCGAGGCTCGTCGTCGTCGTCATCGGGTCGGACCGGGATTGTTTTTGGTCGTTTTGGTGCAGGGTCGGTGGATGGGGTGGTGTCGCGAGTGCGCTTGGGTGCTCTGTGACCAAGGGCGTCGTGGAGGGCGCCGAGGGCGGCGGGTTGTGAGCTGGACCAGTCGCTGCGTGCGTCGGGGAGCCGTTGAGGACAGTCAGCACCGAGCGCGAATGCGAGGAGAGTTTCGAACGAGGCGCGCGACTGGGAAGAAAGACTGGCGAGTTCTGCTATCGCAGGTGGCAGATGCGCAGAGAGGACGTCGAGCAGTGGCGTGTCCATCGCCGTGGGTGAGAGACGGGCATGTACTAGATCACGTGATCACTACGTGATATTCAGTCTCCGATATCGGACTTTGAATCATTGGCCTCGTTCTTCCATGCCGCATCCAGAGTTACCTTCGGCACCACGCATATCAGGCTCATTTTGCGATTGCCCCAACTGTACGTCCCTCCTTCCTCTTGGATCCAACGTCTCGTCCACGGTCTCACCCATCCCAGAGCTCGTACACTGGTTCAAGATACACACCCTCAGAACGTTGACCACAGACGTACCCGCTGTGTTTTGCTTTCTCCGCGCGTACTCGTACACCACCTAGCACATGTATCCTACATGAAATCAGCAATACGCAAACTCAAGGTCATAGCGATACGCTTCCCAGTCCACTTGCAGTCCGCAGTGGCACAGCGGCTCGAGCCGCGTAGCCAAGTTCTCCACCAACATCGATGGTGGCATACAATCATATACCATGCTGATCCGCACCGGCTTGCACGACAAGTGCATTAGCCGCGCAATTCCGTGTTCCACCATCGCATACCGCCTTTCAATCATATCCCCCAGCATCGACACCGTCTCTTTTGTGTCCCAGTACACAAACAGCCGTTCCAAACATGGAAGCAGACAGGCTAGCACACCACCTCGTATATGCGGTGTCAGCGCGTCCAACAACGCGCTCGGCGACGATTCCTCGTCAGGACGGTACTCCAACTCAACCAAGAACGGCGTCTCCACCACCAGCCCGATCATGTCGTCCGACGTAAAGTGCTTGGAACTCGTGGAGAACCTCAGATGCCGAAGCGATCGCTGATGCCCACGCAAAAACGCTTTCAGCTGGCTGTGATACAGCACCACGTCTCGCCGCGGACAACAATCCTCGATAGAGAGCGCACGCAGCCGCGGCGCATGCAGCATGCTCAAGAAGTCCGCCGTTTGCGTCGTGTGACTCGCCTCTCGAAGCACCTGGATCCCAAGACACTCGAGGTTCGGCAGTGTAAATTCTTCCAGTGGCGCATCCCGAACCCCACTGTCGATCGTAATCCCACACTCCCTAAGCGACCGACACTGCTTTAGAATGGCCGCATAATCCGTGATCGACGTCGTGCTCGAACGCGCGTCTTGCATGAACGACAACCGCGTCAGTGTCGCCCAAGGCCCATGTATGTCCCGAATGTTGAGTCCGGCAAGCGAGAGTGAGAGCTGCTCGAGCGGCGCGAGGGACAGGTCGAAATGGATCGGTTGCACCTCCTCGACTCCCGGCTGTCGCGTACCGAAAAACGACATGCATTGACCCCCGTCGGTCACGTCAAACGTCGACAACCCAGTACACTTGCTGAAGGCACGGCAGACCAGCCTGTATATCACGGGCGAGTTTTGAAGACGGACATGCACCGTCTTCCACCGCGCCCCGTGTGCCATAATAATCTCAAAGATATCCATGAGGCCGGGCAACACCCGCTCCGTCTTGCATAGCAGGACCAGCTTGAGGGGAAGACTCCCCGAATGAGCGAGCCACGTCTGCAGCACCGGCAATGCGTCCCTACGAAGTTCGTCCGAGTACCGTCCATCACAGACGTTGACCATGATATCCCGCCACAGCCGAGGGGTCGCATGCGCCACGGTTCTCCAAGAACGGCACACCCGTCCAAGCAACAACGGTGCTTCCTTGTACTTCCCCATTGCCGAGAAGAGCATCGGATTGCTCGCGTCGAGACAATGCTCAAACACCTCGGACATGACCTCTGGCGGGAGACGCTTGATCGGGGCGAGTGCTGCGTGGAGCCTGACGAGGGTATCCTCGGTCTCGGTCTCAAGACGCTCCAGATCAGCGAGATGCGCCTTGAGACGTGCGACGTGGTCTTGGATGGTGACAAGTCGGTGTCGGTGTTGGTCAATGAGGGAATGGATATTTGTGCACGCTTCGACGGAAGGACAAGCATTGGACCGCAACAAGGGCATATAGGCATGCTAGATCGCGATGGGGCAACGTTGGCCAGAGCGCGTCTGATCCGCGAGCACCACTTACGGGTATCGGTATCGGTTCTATGGTGGTTGATGTATTGTCTACCATTTCGATCTGGAACTTGGGTGAGTGCACATCCAGTGTAGAGAAGAGACGACACTCACAGCTTGTAGTGCGGAGTGGCGTCCAGCACTAAACAGCGCATACCAGATCGTCCTTAAGTATCAACGGGAAACTACAAGTTGCGGTGCCAGGTTACCGGGGTTTACCGGTGACAAGACAAACTCGCCATGATCACGGCAGCCACGCGGACCCTGCGTGCACAGCTCCATCGTTCGAATGTGTGACGTCGAAACAGCTTTGGAAACGTTTTTCACGCACGGGACGCAAGCCTGGTGGCTGCAAGCTCCGCCGAACGTAAAAAAGAGGGTTGAGGACCGCGCCATGGGGCTTCTTGTAATGTCCGTGGGTGGTGGTCGATGCTTCGTGCTGTATTCGACCTAGTCATGGAACCCTCGCGATTCACTCGAGACGTGGCACGCGTGGCAAGGTCATATTGGAGTTGAAGCAGGGTGACTTCTCGCTACCGTCGTGGCATGGATTCTACCGGTAGTCTCTGATGGCGCTGTAACGCCAACAGTGGAGGGCTTGTATCTGTGCATCTGACCCCCCCACTCGCCGTCTTTGCGCCGTTGACAAGTACGCTTCTGGATTAGTCTCCGGACAAGCCCGGGTCATCGAGTCGCAGTCGTCGTTTCCGTCTCTGAAAAGGACAAAAGACATCACGTGGGACCACGTTTTCTTTTTTTCAGGGTAAGTAGTCCACGCAAATACACTTTGCAGTATCCGACGAATCCCTACCCCAAAGCGTTACGGCAAGCGCTGTCTCCTGATCATCCATCTGGGTGCCCTCAGGGTCCTTCCGGCATTGCTCTGCCTTCTTTACGCCGTCTTTATCGTGTTTCCCCCACGCCAAGGGTCCGTCATCTCCTGTTCCAGGTCTTTCGAGGCCCATTCATCATTCCCTTGGTCAGGGTCTTTGTGTCCAAGATGCAACATGAACGGCCTCTGGCGATCGTGGGTGTATCGCAAGTTGGAATGCCGACCCAAGTGGGGGCGCGAGTAGAGAACCGAGTAGGAGGTCCCAGCGACAAGGCAAGTCCCAACGATAAACCCACGACGACGGTGTTGGTAGTGTCGAGACATGCTAACAATACACCTCTCCTTTTCCAAGGGTTCAGCGTTCAAGATAAAGCTTAGCGCTGGATGGTGTGTGCCAATACCCACGCGATAAGCACGATAAGCAACGCCCACTCTAGGTAGGCACCTTACGCCGAGGAAAGATCTATAGGAAACAAAAAAGGGACCATCAATCGCCGTGGTGCCGCAGCGGACGAGCGCAGCGCAGCAGTCACCCCTGCATTTGGCCCTTGTTTCATTTTCTTGGAAGGTGCTTACCATATTGATCGATGGTCTAGGGGGTCAAGTGCGGCATCATAGCCACTTCCACCGTGATCGGAACAGCGTTTGACCCCATGGCGGGTCGAAGCATGCATGGTAGCAGGGGAAGCGAATATGAATGAGACGGCTGTGCTGCCCAGCCGAGAATCAAGGAAGGAATACCATCGGGTTCGATGCACGCGACAGCACATATTGTAGCTCGGCTGGCATATGGAAGGAATCCATTTCAGTGCCAAGGACACCCCGTGCAATGGATCGATATTCATCAAGGTCGATGATCGGAGAACACGCACCCAGTGAATTGATTGTGATGACCCTCTTTTTTGAATGTGCACATTGTGGGGTGCGTGCGGTAGATGAATGACTGAGGGGCTTCACAGCATCAGGTCCCTGGCAAGTTGCCAGAGTCATCGTGTGATCCTGAAAAAACACGTTTACCCTTCTACAGTCACCTGCTCGAAGCGCCTCGATCACACCTGAGACGGTCTACAGAGTCGCGATCTTCGAGGTGGGCAGCATCCGAGTGCATGACTCGAGCAGTTTAGAATTGGAGTAACAACAGGCTGTCTGAGAGCCATTTGACACGCACGAGGTACTGGCTACGGACGCGCATCCTAGAAGTTGGAACTCGATGTGAGAGCGCTGCCCGTCCCGTGCATAAACAGAATTTCATACGTTACCTAGTTGAAAACGCCAACGAGTCGTGTTCAAATCTCGACGGTGCAGGGTCGTAGATATAACGTCCGTCAGTGCCCCAGAGACGACCGACACCACATCACGATGATCTTGGTACGCACCGTGATTACGACCCGCGTACGACCCGCGTCCGCCCAGGCTCAAGCGAGGCATCCCGAGAGACAAACCGCGATGGCAACACATACAAACAGGTGCGGGCTCCGGAAAAAAGAAAGAAATAAAGAAAGGGATCATGATTGTTGCATGGTGATGCCCACCTCGATACCGGCCACCTTCACAGCAACGTTCATACAGCGCGCCACGTAGTTGTGCTTGTGGCCATGTGCCTTCACGCATCGCATACGGCCACCTCCCCCTCCACGAGAGAGAGACAAAAAGAGAGCAAGGAAGGAAAGGGGTGATCAATATAGTCCACGTCGCCCGTGATGTTTCTTTCCTTTCTTTCTTTTGGAGGAAACCGAAACCTTGTTTTAGTGTCACCCGTGATGTTGCGGGCCGAGATGGGCGCTGTTGGGCGCATCTCGCAGCATCAACGGGCCTCGAAATAAAGAGAATACGAATGGATGCTTGGTTCCGAGCCTTTTCTCTTTTTCCAACGCTGTGAGGTGACTCCATCCTCGGCGTTCTCACACTACAAAGCATCGGAGACACTCGGGCCGGACGAGCGAGCGACGCGTCGGTACCATGATTGTTCCCGAATCTAGAACACAATGTTTGTTCGTTGGTGCTAATCTGGGATCACACTGGTTTGCGCAGCGCGTGCTTTCTCGATGGAAAGGACGACTCGCTAACAATCATGGTCCTGATCGGTGCTTGTGAGCAATGACTGATTCCCAGGTCCTCTTGAACTTGCCCCATGAGTACGTTGGTAGTACAAGTCATTACAGTATCCTCGCCTACGCTGCCCGGATGCCCTCCCAACACCATTGAGAAGGAACTTGTCAAAAGTGCGTGTGTTCTACAAAGTGAAAAAAAATTACTACAAATTTACCATGCAATCCAAGCAATGAAAGACTGATATCGCATGCCGGATCAGCCGAGCAAAATCGACGCAAAACGGACACTTCACCTTGGGATACATCCTCACGATCAACTTGCGCAACTCGTCCATCAACAGGATACCAACCGCAAAGCCGAAAGGAATGCCCCAGAACTCGGCTGGGATGCGTCTCGTGTCGAAGACTTTCTGAAGCTCAGGACCGTAAATGTTGACGAGCGCGATTACCGTCGTGCCGATCAAGCTGAACAGTACAACCAAATTGCGGTGGGGACCCCAGAACGGATTCGAGGTTACCATGGACAAGCGGCGGTTACGAACGGCCAGTAAAGTACCCCACTGGATAATGGTAAGCGTGACATAGCTAGGCAACGGCACTATCTCAGTGGACAGAGGCAGAAAAGGTTTGCAAGAACCTACTAGATACAATTGCCCACATAGACGAATTCTTTAAGGTCGACTATTGGGTAGCCTTGCCAACCGTCTGTCCATTTGTTGAAGACGAAAATAACGTCGTGGAAGTAGAGATGCTGTTGTTGCATATACAGAAACCACATGGCCATTGCACAGGGCCAGATCATGAGTCCGATGAACTGACATATTGATCAGCCTTTGTATCCACTTCACGAAGAGTGGATTATCTACCAAGTAGATTTGCACGAACAAACGCCAGTCCGTCAGACGATCAGAGCGTGCATTGCGAGGTTTACGAGTCATGAGGTCTGACCATGCATCAGAATGCATTCAAGGACCATACTTTGGCTCACCAAATTCCGCCTTTTCATACATCAGGGATATGGACATGCAGAGGTCGTTCGCGATACTGAAAGAGACCTGCTGATATGCACTTATGGGTAGCTGCATGCCAAGAAGAACATTCGAAACAACACCCATGAACTCTGCATAGCTTCCAGCCTGGGCACATGTCAGTCCTTGGCAATGTAGTTGGGAAGTTTTACTAACCGGCATGAGGTACAAAGTAACTTTTCTGAGATTTTCAAACGCGAGGCGACCCATCTCAATGGCGAAAGGTATCGATGCAAAGTCGTTCTTGAGAAGGACGAGCGAAGCTTGCAATCAACTTTAGCAACACGTCGACGATAGATGCTTGACATACCAGCCTCCTTGGCGGCATCACTCCCGCTTCCCATTGCCACACCAATGTCAGACACCTTCAACGCAGGCGCATCGTTGACACCATCACCTATGACAGCAACTATGTTGTCGCCGCGGAGCTTGATTTCCTCAACGATCATCACCTTTTGGTCAGGGGTCGTGCGCGCAAACACAATCTCATTGTATCGGCCCACGACGACATCCCAGTCGGGTGGAGAGAGAATGGAGATCTCTTCGCCAGTCAGAACAAGTGACCTGATCGGGTCATCCTCTGAGGATTTCACTTCCATTTTGAAGCCCTTCTTGTACGAGCTGGCGATATCTTTAACGTTTTCGATGGTGTCAACTCGCTCCTGAGTGATCAGCCTGATCTTGAGAGCAACATCATGAATGAGGATTCACGGGTGGAACTCAGCAGACTGCTTACCTGACGTGCGATGGCTACTGCAGTGAGTTTGAAGTCACCAGTCACCATAAAGATGCGAACGCCAGCTCGTTTGATCGTCTCAATAGCGGACGGCACATCTTCACGAGGAGGATCATGAAGACTGACAAGGCTAACGAATGTTAAGTCTTGCATCTCAGAGTACATCAATTCCTCCCTCGCGTTTGGAGGTCTGTCCAATGATTTACGGCAACTACGGGGCAGGCATTTAGGATCACATCATGCTCGATATAGTAAACACACGACTCACAGTGCAAGAACATGCTGTCCCCTGCTGGCCCACTCGTTTTGGAGTGCAGACATCCTCTGCCTTTCATTCAGCCCGAACGGTATGGAGATCCCATCACATTGTAGCGCGCGACTGCACCAGGGGAGCAAGACATCCGGGGCACCCTTGACAAGCATCCATGCCGAATGTTCTTGTTGCTTGTCGTTCGGAACTACAACAGTGAGCGCCCATTTGTTTCGAGAGTTGAAAGGGATGTCGAAATGTTTCGTCCAAGAACCCAGAAGCTTGGTGGTATCGATATCCAGACTCGGGACGGAAAATGCTTCAGAAAAGCGTAAAAGGGCAGCGTCCGTCTGGTCGCCTTTCACAGCACGGTCTTTGATAGGTTTTTCCGCCGTAGATGTATCAAATTTCGCAGCGTTGCACATGCGAGTAATTTGATGGACAGCTTTGAGACCGGCGAATGTCGCAGGGCTCGATGATTTCGAGACCTTCTCTTGAATCTGAAGAACAGAGATGTTATTGTCGAGGAAGGCAATATCTTCAAGCATCTACGACACCGAATAAGTGCATATATGCGACTCGGCGGGAGCTGTGCCCCAGTAACGTACCATCTTTCCTGCAGTGAACGTACCTGTCTTGTCCGAGCACAGGACAGTCGTGCATCCAAGGGTTTCGATGGTGGCCAGATTTTTCACCAATACAGAGCGTTTCGCCATACGGCGAGCGATGGCGGTCAACGAGAGGGCAAAGGCAATAGGTAAACCCTAAGAAAAAGGGGATTCAAAACGAAAGAAAACCGACAAGAAGAGATGCATACCTGGGGCACAAAGGCCGTAAGACAACCAAGGGAGTTCACGATGGCAGCATCTATTGTTGCGTCGTATCCGGGATAATCATTTCGCAGCCAAATACCGTAAAGAAACAGCGAAAAGAGGAAGAAGAACAACGCGAGGCAAGAAATGATCTTAGTGAAGAACCAGAGTTCCTTCTGAATCGTCGTCAGCTTGAGTTTCTTGTCACCAGACATGGCAACCAAGCGACCCATGATTGTACGATCACCAGTAGCGAACGTGACGCCAGTGCAGGTACCCTGGGTCAGGATGGTGGACTTTAAGGCAAGATTATGAGTCTCCAGTGCATTATTCGACGTTGCAATCAAGACTCCGAGCATCATGTTGCTGTGCTCCTCTTAGCCCATCCATGTACAAAGGAACTTGGGGGATGCACAAGCTCACCTTTCACCAGTAAGCAGGGAACGGTCGAATAAGAGGTCTGGGGATGCTTTCACTATTCTCAAATCGGCCGGAACAAGATCACCAGGTCCGAGCACGACGATGTCACCAACGACAAGGTCAGTGGCAGGGATGACCGCCTTCTTTCCATCACGAATCACAGACGCTTTCTTAGCAATGAGAGACCTGACTGATTTCAAAATCCTGCTGGCATTCCAGTCCACCAAGGCATAGAACGTAGCTGCGAGGGTAATGACAAGCAACTATTACCGACGATGAGATGAGAACAGGTAAATTGACCCAATCAGCGCCACTTACCAACAAAGTTGCGACACCAAGCGTGAAATTCATCTGCGACGCAGTGACGAGCCTGGATGATACCTATGAGGAATGGCAACCAGTAAGTACATGGCTGAAACATCTTTGCGAAACACACACAAGCGACACGATAAACGCGATCCACATCAAAAAGTTGAAGCCACCAAAAATGTAGTTGAGGGCCTTCTTCCAGTACTGGGTGGGTGGCGGGCTGATGCTGTTCTTGCCGTCCTTGAGTCTATCCTGAGCGGTAGCAGAGTCCAATCCGTGCACGAGGTGAGTGGAATAACGGGTGTACACCTCCTCCGGAGTGATGAGGTGGACGTCGATGCTTTCGATAACCTTAGCTGGATCCGCACCCAGGCTCCTCGGGGTAAACACTGCCGGCGTCTCCTGGATGTCCATCAGGTATGTAGAGTTACGGAGGAAGCTTCAACAAGTCCTCGGGTCAGCGAGATTCCTTTATCAACCAGCCTGGTGCGGACGTGATCCGCGTTTCTTTTCGCTTTTTGAATCGTGGCATGGCATCTGGGTAGCGAACAATGGGAGGGCGAAGTATTCCCACCGAGACCCTTGAAAACGTGGTCGCCTCTTAGATAGAACATGCCGCGTGTAGACTTCCAGTGCTCTGCGTACCATGCACCAATGACACATTATGTCTTCATCTAATCTTATTTAGACTAGTCTAGTATTGCACGTTCAGCCTGGGAGAATTAATATTAGCATTTGATCGCGTCCTATGAGCCTTTGGCCAGACGAAAATAAAACAAACGGGTTTTGTCAAATTGTTGTTTGTTGGCATCACGCAGCCCCAAATATAAAGTCGCTATTCCGACTGAAAATGAAAACCGTCCACGACCATGCTGTCAAACTTCATTACAACAGTGTGTAATCGCAACACCGCACATCAAGCAATGCGGTGGGTGAGCGCTCGAGCAGGATCTGGGTCTGTTATCCATGGCGCTGTGCGTGACCACGTACGAGACACAGAAGTTAGATTACCGTCATGTACAAAGATGAGAATGGGGGGCGCTATAGTGGGTTGAAGGCGCCGGTAGTCTTGGATTGCCTCTACCCCCTGCATACACCAGGCTTCATTCCATTGAGAAGCTAGAACCCCATGTCCTGAGATTGTATCATTGGAGACGACGGAAGATACCCAAAAAAACTACCACACAACAGCAGTAATAAATACCTGTTGTGTTCCTTTATCATACAAAGTTCCGTACACGCACCGTGGATCGCTCTCCGCTTCGTTTCACAAACACTACGTGACACGATCGGATTTACCATGCGATCCAAGCAATGAAAGACTGAGATCGCATCGTCATGTTAGCTTAGCCAAAACGACGCGAAACGGACACCTCACCTTGGGGTACGTCCTCACGATCAACTTGCGCAACTCGTCCATCAACAGGATACCGGCCGCAAAGCCGAAAGGAATGCCCCAGAACTCGCCTGGGATGGGTCTCATGTCGAAGACACTCTGAAGCTTAGGTCCGGAAAGGTTGACGAGCGCGATTACGATCGTGCCTATCATACTGAATGGTACGACCAAATTGCGGTGGGGACCCCATAACGGATTTGAGGTTACTATAGACGAGCGGCGCGTACGAACTGCCAGTAAGGTACCCCACTGACCGATAGCAAGTGTGACGTAGCTGTATAGCACACCTCGTCAGTGAACTGAAGCCGGAAATATTTGAAAAGGCGTACTAAATACAGCTGCCCACGTAGACGAATTCTGTAAGTTGGTCCATGGTGTAGCCTTGCCAACCAGCGGTCCATTCGTTGAAGACCAAAATGACGTCGTAGAAGCAGAGATGTTGTTGTGACATGTACAAGAACCACATCCCCATTGCACAAGGCCAGAGCATGAGCCCGATGAACTGACATATCAATCAGCTTCATGACATTGAACAAATAGTGGCTATTCACCAAGTAGATTTGCACGAATAACCGCCAGTCCGTCAGACGATCGGTGCGTGCATTGCGGGGTTTACGAGTCATGAGGTCTAACCGTACTTCAGAGAGCATTCGAGGCTCATATGCTGTACTCACCGAATTCCGCCTTCTCGTACATCAGGGATATAGACATGCAGAGGTCGTTCGCAATACTGTAGGAGACCTGCTGGTATGCGCTCATGGGCAGCTGCATACCGAAAAGGACATTCGAAAGGACGGCCATGAACTCCGCGTAACTTCCGGCCTGGGACACACATCAGTCTACGTCAATTACTTTGCAAAATTTACTGACCGGCATGAGGTACAACGTAACTTTTCTGAGGTTTTCAAACACGAGACGACCCATTTCAATGGCAACGGGTATCGATGCAAAGTCGTTCTTGAGAAGGACAAGCGAAGCTTGAGATCGACTTTAGCAACGTATCAATAATAAACAACTTGACATACCAGCCTCCTTGGCGACATCACTCCCACTTCCCATTGCCACACCAATGTCAGACGCTTTCAATGCGGGCGCGTCATTGACACCGTCACCAATGACAGCAACTGTGTTGTCACCACGGAACTTGATTTCCTCGACGATCTTCAGCTTTTGATCCGGAGTCGTACGCGCAAACACGATCTCACTGTATTGGCCCACGACAACATCCCAGTCGGGTGGAGTGAGGGTGGAGACGTCTTCGCCAGTCAGAACAAGCGACCTGATCGGGTCATCCTCCAGTGGCTTAATATCGAAGCGCGTCTTGTACGAGCGGGTCGTTTCGGCTGCGGCTACTCTGATGTTTTCGATCGTGTCAACTTGGACCTGGGTGATAATTCCGATCTTGCGAACAATATGACGAATACGTATTCGCGAGTCGGGTGTAGGAGACTGCTTACCTCGCGTGCGATGGCCATCGCGGTGAGTTTGAAGTCACCAGTCACCATGAAAATGCGAACACCAGCTTGTTTGATCGTCTCAATCGCAGGAATCATATCTTCACGAGGGGGATCGTGAAGACTGACAAGGCTAACAAATGTTAAGTCTTGCATCTCGGAATACAACAATTCCTCCATTGCGTTTGCGGGCAATCCCAGCCTAATCCCGTCCAAAGATTTACGGCAACTGTGCGACATCTGTTTAGGAATGCATTATACTTGAGACAGTAAATGCGTGACTCACAGCGCAAGAACACGCTTTCCTTCGCTCGACCACTTATTTTGGAGTGTAGACATTCTCTTCTTTTCGTTCGGCCCGAATGGTACCGAGGTTCCATCGCACTGTAGCACGCTACTGCACGAGGGGAACAAGACATCCGGAGCACCCTTGACGAACATCCATGCCGAATTTTCGGGTTTCTCGTCGTTTGGAACTACAACAGTGAGAGCCCATTTGTTGCGAGAGTGGAAAGGGATGTCGAAATGTTTCGTCCAAGATTGCAGAAGCTGGGAGGCATCAATACCTAGACTCGGGATAGACAGTGCCTCGGAAAAGCGTAAAAGGGCAGTGTCCGTCGGATCCCCTTTCACAGCGCGTTCTTCGATCGGCTTTTCCGACGTAAATGCGTCGAATATCGCAGCGTTGCATAGCCGAGCAATTTGATGAACGACTTTGAGACTAGCGAATGCTCCAGGATCCGAGGTTCCCAAAATCTTCTCTTGGATCTGACGGACAGAAAGGAAATTGTCCAGGAAGGCGATATCTTCAGGCATCTACAAACGTTGGATGAGTGCATGGACACGAAGTTCTGCATCCTAGTCACGTGCCATCTTTCCCGTAGTGAACGTCCCTGTCTTGTCTGAGCACAGGACAGACGTGCATCCGAAGGTTTCGATAATAGCAAGGTTCTTGACCAACACGGAACGTTTTGCCATGCGGCGAGCCACAACCGTTAGAGAGAGGGCAAAAGCAATGGGTAGACCCTAAGGAAAAAGAGGATTCAAACCGGAAGAAAATACCAACAGGAAGAGAAATATACCTGAGGTACAAAAGCCGTAAGACAACCAATGGAGTTTACGATGGCACCCCCTATGTTTTTGTCATATCCGGGGTGATCCTCTCGCAGCCAAACACCGTAAAGAAACAGCGAAAAGAGGAAGAAGAACAATGCGAGGGAAGAAATAATCTTGGTGAAGAACCAGAGCTCTCTCTGAATCGTCGTCAGCTTAAACTTCTTTTCACCAGACATGGCGACCAAGCGGCCCATGATTGTATGATCGCCAGTTGCGAATGTAACACCAGTGCAGGTACCTTGTGTCAGGAAAGTCGAGCTCAAGGCAAGGTTACATGTCTCCAGTGCATTCTTTGACGTTGCCGTCACGACTCCAGGGATCATGTCGCTATGCTCTCCTTAGCCCATCCATGTACAAAGGAATTTGGAGCATGTGCGAACTCACCTTTCACCAGTAAGCAGGGAACGGTCGAATAAGAGGTCAGAGGATGCCCTTACTATTCTCAAATCTGCTGGGACAAGATCACCAGGTTCAAGGTGGACGACGTCACCAACAACAAGGTCGGTAGCAGGGAGGAGCACCTGCTTTCCATCACGAATCACGGTCGCCTCCTCAGCGACGAGAGACCTGACCGATTTCAAAATCCTACTGGCATTCCAGTCCACCAAGGCATAGAACGTAGCCGCGAAGGTAATGACAAACAACTATTACCGACGATGAGATGAGAACAAGTAAATTGACCCGACCAGCGCCACTTACCAACAAAATTGCGACACCAAGCGAGAATATGCCGCCCATTAGAGGTTTGTATGCTACCTATAAAGAATGGCAATTAATAAGTGGCTCAAAGCATCTAACGAGAACCGCATACAAGCGTCAGGATGAACGCGATCCACATCAAAAAGTTGAATCCACCGAAAATATAGTTGAGGGCCCTCCTCCAGTACCGGGTGGGTGGCGAGCTGATGACGTTTTTGCCATCCTTGAGTCTATGCTGAACGGTAGCAGAGTCCAATCCGTGCACAAGGTGAGTGGAATAACGGGTGTACACCTCCTCCGGAGTGATGAGGTGGACGTCGATGCTTGCGATATCCTCGGCAGGGTCCGCAGCCCTTCCCAAGACGAACACCGACGTCTCTTGGCCGCCCATTATAGACGGTCTCTGAGTTAACAAGATTCCTTTAGTAACCAACCTGGTCCAGCCATGATCCGCCCTCTCTTTCGCTATTTGAGGCGTGGCAGCACTGGCATGACACCCCACCAGCCTGGGTAGTGATTTTTTTTAGCCTGACGAATCAAATCGTGGCGTTCCCACCGAAACCTAGCTACACTAGAAATACGCTCTTTAACACAACTGCCGCGGAATTAGAGGTCAGACTCACTCTGTGACAGAGCCCACGACAACCTATATATCTTGTGTACTACATGCTGCAAGCTCCGGTGGCCAATAATATCATTTGGACTTTGAAACAACAACGAGAGTTCTGTGCAAGTGCAGCAATAGAATTCTGTAGAGTTGAGTGATGACTCTGACTTGCTCAGAACGAACGATTAGCTAATATTAGATCTTTCAGAAATACATGAAAAGCACGCGGACCATTCCACTGCCACTGCCCCAGTTACCCACGCGGCTTTTGTTGGTCGCTAGTTACGGCTCTTCGGCAGCATGGTCTTTCGCTTCCTTCCCGCCATTTCCTTCACAGTATCAGCGATGTAACACGGCCGGAGTGGAAGGACTCCCTGTGCCAGCGCTTTCGGAAACACGGCCAACTGTCATGCCACACCGTCCACGTCTGCCCCACCATTCCTCGTGGACGACAAGCTGCTAGCTCATTGTGGCGCCCAGCCTGCGCCTGCACTTTCGGATATGCGCCGTCGGCTTCCCGCTACACCCACCCGACCGACGATGACGGAACGTGTTGTGCACAGCGCATGTGATGCATGCAAACGACGCAGCAGACTACGCGCACGACACACATTGCGCGCAACGGTGTGCGTGGCGCATAGGATAACAGGGACAACGACAACGACGACGCGTCGTGCGCACTCGTGTGCATGACGCATGCAGACGATGCAGCGGAGACGACAAGAACGACGGGGACGACAACGACAACGATACGATAACAACATGCGTTACACATAATTTGTGTGGCGCATGAGGGGGACGGGGACGACGACGACGAGATGATGACAATGATCTACAACTTCAAGAGAAAATATTGTCTTGGTTGGCCATCATGATAAAAACTGACACGATATCAACGCTGGTGCGGTACCTCGACCAAAACGCGCTCGACGACGCGACGACAGGTGCAAGGAGATACGACGATGTGAGGCACAGAGGGGGTACAAGGTGCACGATCAGCAGGGGATGCGAGAAGGCACGAGGCGTGGGTACGGTCACCAAATTAGATTCCGTGCGTTTCTATTTCTTGAGTGATACAAAACAAAGTGCATTCTTTGCAAGTACAGGGCTATGCCAACAACGCTGTATAGGGGGCCGTACAGCACTGCACAAGAGTTGGCCAATGTTGAAGTCGACGTCGTAGGGTTCTTGTACACGGTGCTCTGAGTCGGGTAGGTGTTCGCAAAATACGATGTCGGAGAGCAAGTTGCGACCCCTGTGGGAGTCTCACACGGACACGCGAACACAGGACAGGTCTGGGCTCATCCTTGCCTCGGCCGAAACCGTACGCCGAGGCTATCTCAAATCTGAGATAAAGTACCCATACTCCGGGCCGGGTCCGCTCGGCCAGACAAAGAATCCCGGATCCGCTTGAACAAAAACATCCGAAATCGTGCCTTCATTATGAGTCCCGTTCGCGTCTTTATTCATTTTTTTCAACAACGCCAAATTTGGACAACGACGTTGGAGGGTCCGTCAAGGAATGTGGTTATATTGCAGCAAGAATGGTACTGGTAAAAAAAACATCAAGACTACGCGATAGCGATAAACGCTCTACTATGCCCCTTTATCATATATAGTCTCACGGACGCACCGTAGTGTCCAGAATTCCGTTCCAAAAACACAACACGACGCAAAATCGAATTTACCATGCGATCCAAGCGATGAAAGACTGAGATTGCATTGCGGAGTTAGCCCAGCAAAATCGATGGGAAACGAACACCTCACCTTGGGGTATGTCCTCACGATCAACTTGCGCAATTCGTCCATCAACAAGATGCCGGCCGCAAAGCCGAAAGGAATGCCCCAGAACTCGGCTGGGATGGGTCTCATGTCGAAGACACTCTGGAGCCCAGGTCCGTAAAGGTTGATGAGCGCAATCACTATCGTGCCGACCAAACTGAACGGTACGACCAAGTTGCGGCGGGGACCCCAGAACGGGTTCGAAGTCACCATAGACGAACGGCGGTTACGAACGGCTAGTAATGTACCCCACTGGCCAATGACAAGTGTGACATAGCTATACAAAAGCGTGCTCCGTTAGTGGATTGAAGCTGAAAAGTTTGCGAAAACCTACTAGACACAGCTGCCCACGTAGACGAATTCTGTAAGTTGGGCAAGGGTGTAGCCTTGCCAACCCTCGCCCCAATTGTTAAAGGCCAAAATGACGTCGTAGAAGTAGAGATGTTGTTGTGACATGTACAAGAACCACATCCCCATTGCACAAGGCCAGAGCATGAGCCCGATGAACTGACATATCAATCAGCTTCATGTCATTGGACAAATAGTGGGTATTCACCAAGTAGATTTGGACGAATAACCGCCAGTCCGTCAGACGATCAGTACGTGCATTGCGAGGTTTACGAGTCATGAGATCTAACCGTATTTCAGAGGGCGTTCAAGGCTCATATAGTGCACTCACCAGATTCCGCCTTCTCGTACATCAGGGATATAGACATGCAGACGTCATTCGTGATGCAGTAGCAGACTTGCTGGTATGAACTCATGGGCAGCTGCATACCGAAAAGGACATTTGAAAGGACAGCCATGAACTCTGTGTAACTTCCAGCCTGAGGCGCACGTCAGTCTATGCCAATGCGCTTGCAAAATTTCACTAACCGGCATGAGGTAAAGGGTAACTTTTTTCAGGTTGTCAAACACGAGACGGCCCATCTCAATGGCAACAGGTATCGATGCAAAGTCGTTCTTGAGAAGGACGAGCGAAGCTTGGAACTGACTTCAGTAACGTATCAAGGATAAACGGCTTGACATACCAGCCTCCTTGGCGACATCACTCCCACTTCCCATTGCCACACCAATGTCAGACGCTTTCAATGCGGGCGCATCATTGACACCGTCACCGGTGACTGCAACTGTGTTGTCTCCGCGGAACTTGATTTCCTCGACGATCCTCATCTTCTGATCTGGGGTCGTACGCGCAAACACGATCTCACTGTATTGGCCCACGATAACATCCCAGTCGGGTGGAGTGAGGGTGGAGACGTCTTCGCCAGTCAGAACGAGCGACCTGATCGGGTCATCCTCCGATGGCTTAATCTCGTAGCGCGTCTTATATGAGCGGGTCTTTTCGGCTGCGGCCACTTTGATGTTTTCGATCGTGTCAAGACGTTCCTGAGTGACAATCCCGATCTTGCAAGCAACTTGATGAGTACATAACGGTCAAGTGTAAGAGACTGCCTACCTGACGTGCGATAGCTACTGCGGTAAGTTTGAAGTCGCCAGTCACCATGAAGATGCGAACGCCAGCTCGTTTGATCGTCTCAATAGCGGATGGGACGTCTTCACGAGGGGGATCACGAAGACCGACAAGGCCAACGAGTGTTAAGTCTTGCATCTCAGAGTACATCAATTCCTCCATCGCGTGTGCAGGCAATCCCAGTTTGACCCCATCCAAAGATTTGCGGCAACTACGAGTCAGCTGTTTAGGAATGCATCATACTTGATACAGCGAACGTGTGACTCACAGCGCAAGAACACGCTTCCCTTGGCTCGACCACTCGTTTTGGAGTACAGACATTCTCTCCCTTTCTTCCGGTCCGAATGGCACTGAGGTTCCATCACACTGTAACACGTGACTGCACGAGGGGAACAGGACATCCGGGGCACCCTTGACGAGCATCCATGCCGAATTTTCGTGTTTCTCGTCGTTTGGAACTACAACAGTGAGTGCCCATTTGTTCCGAGAGTTGAAAGGGATGTCGAAGTGTTTCGTCCAAGATTGCAGAAGCTGGGCAGTGTCGAGCTTCAGACTCTCGATGGAAAGTGCCTCGGAAAAGCGTAAAAGGGCAGTGTCCGTCGGGTCGCCTTTCACAGCACGGTCCTCGACTGGCCTGTCCAACGTAGAAGCGTCAAATTTCGCGGCGTTGCAGAGCCGAGCAATTTGGTGGATGACTGTGAGACTAGCGAACGCCGCAGGGTTCGAGGCGTTGGAGACCCTCTCTTGGATATGACGAACGGCGACGCGATTGTCGAGGAAAGCGATATCTTCGAGCATCTACAAGGTCTGATCAATACGTATGTTCGAGAACTGTACTCCGGTGACGCACCATCTTTCCCGCGGTAAGTGTACCTGTCTTGTCCGAGCATAGGACGGACATGCATCCAAGGGTTTCGATCGTGGCCAGGTTTTTCACCAACACAGAGCGCTTTGCCATACGACGAGCGATGACGGTGAGCGAGAGGGCGACAGCAATGGGCAAACCCTGGGAAAGAGGATTCAGACCGGAGAGAAATACCAACAGGAAGAGATGTATACCTGGGGCACGAAAGCCGTAAGACAACCGATCGAGTTCACGATGGCAATACTGATTGACGCGTCGTATCCGGGGTAATCCACGCGCAACCAGACACCATATAGAAGCAGCGAAAAGAGGAAAAAGAACAACGCGAGGCAAGAAATAATCTTGGTGAAGAACCAGACCTCTTTTTGAATCGT
>JBBPUH010000184.1:4093-16082 GCA_038094555.1 Boletus aff. phaeocephalus
TCCGACGTTGGGCAAGGGGTTAGCATGAAGTTCCTGCCGGAAACAGGCTAGCTAGCCTAGCTCAGAAGGTCATTTTCCGCGCTGCATGGCCTTGTCGAGTGGTGTACCCTATCTTCAGAGCAAGTTTGGATCGTCACTGGGATTCCAAACACTATCCAGCTTGTCGCGTTCTCCTTCTGTTAGTATCTGCCCTTCATATGCGTGCGTACGGCGCTGATGGCGGTCTGAAATGCTTGTTTTCAGATCGAACACGTGCTGATTTAAATTGAATCGGTCCCAGTAAGTGTCGGTGTGCATCCTCGTGTTTCACCGTTTATATGATTCATCACGTAGGTTGATTTGGTATCTCAATATTCATATCCATACGATGACCGTTCACTCGGATAAACGCTCACGACGCTCGATATTAGTCCATCTGAAGTCTGAAATTGTCACGATGTCTGATACGGTTCCCTGGTTATAAAGGTCGTGCCCCGTAAAAGGTCAAACGGCTCATAACTCGGTCTCCTGACTAGTACACAGTGCACATATCGTATATCCACAATCCGGCTGCCACCACATCGCCCATCGATTCTTCCGTCCTCGCACACCTGCCCTCTTCCATGCGGCCACATAGGACTCGTTCTAGTCCCACCTTCGAGCGGCCAACCCGCCGAAATATCCTGATCGTCGGAGACGTTGGCGTAGGAAAGAGCTCCCTCGTTAATCTCATTTCTGGTAGAGATCTAGCGACCACCTCGAGTGGAACCAGGAACTGCACGCTCCAGTCACAAGAGTACGTCGTCACTCTCGATGGCGTCGAATTTGCTCTACATGACACAGCTGGTATGCACGAGGCCCAGGGGAAGATGAAGAAGACCGAGTACTTGGACGCCATCTACCAGGCTTATGCGCTCATTTCTAGACTTGAGCAGTCTGGCGGTATCAATCTCCTCGTGTTTTGCATGAAGGGTGGACGGGTCTCTATCACAATGCAGCAGACTTATAACCTGTTCGTAGAGGTCTTTTGCAACCGCCAGGTGCCCGTCGTGATCGTCGTGACGCATCTGGAGATGCACGAGTATATGGAGGAGTGGTGGAGAGAGAACGAGGCAGCAATCAGGGAGTATGGATTCCGATCACACGGGCACGCCTGTATCACGACTACCCGCGGGTACAAAAACAGCTTCAGCGACAAATATGACCAATCTGCGGAGACGATTCGCGAGTTACTGCTGGAGTATAGTGGTCGGGTTGCCTGGAAGGAAGAAAAGGCAAGCTGGGTCAAGCGGATGGTGCTACACATGCGCAGTTGGCTGTCGCCGCACCCCGCAAAGCGGCTGGATGGTAGTGACCTGCGTAGGAAACTGATCAAGCGGTGCGGTTTCTCAGTCGAGGATGCCGAGTCCGTCGCTCAAAAGATTGTGCAAGCACGAAGCTCGGCAGATGCTTTAAAGGAAGATGAATCATGGTTTAACGAGAACGCTAGAGCTGATAGCAGCATACCCACGTCCTTGTCAGTTGTTTCTTAACGCTTTGTTAGCTAAACTATATAAACCATATATGTACTTGTGCACAGTTCCTGGCGTCGGATGGTGTACACCAGTCTTCCCACACGCACGGAGATTCGTAGTAGAACTGTGGAAGTACATGTGTCCTCCGGTAGCATTTGATCAATGATTCTGCTCAAAGTCATCATAGCACGAGCCTGAAGATCGATGTTGCAATGAACGTGTGTTCATCATGCACTTACCATGATCCACGTTGCACACCGTATACAGGGCCAAGGGCTGACCATTTCCCATGCTTCGCCTCAATGCATCCGAGTGGCCACCATTGCATGGAGCCCACTGGCATCGACTGGCCTAATGACGCCATCACTATGAACAATGTCCGTACGAGATCGTTTACTGGGATAGACGCTCATGATGCTGGATATCGGTCCTTTCGAAGCCTGGAAATCCCACAACGTTTGATACGGAGCCCAGGCATGTCTATTGTGCACGGACCCTTGGAATAGGTGTCGCCTGCATCCCACCCTTTAAAGGTCGTGCCCTGTAAAAGGTCAGGTTCCCAAAACTCAGCCCCCTGAAGAGCACATACGTCGTATATCCATCCTTCGGCCACGTCCATCGATTCTTCCATCCTCGGTCGTACCCCCTGCCATGAGTCGTTCTAGTCCCACTTCCTCCTCCGCACCCACCACCCGTCGCAACATTCTCATCGTTGGAGACGTCGGCGTAGGAAAAAGCTCTCTTGTCAATCTCATCTGCAATGAAAACGTAGCCCACACCTCAGGTGGTGTCAAAAGCTGCACGCTCGAGTCAAAAGAATACCTCACCACCTTTGGCGGTGTCGGATTTGCCCTGCACGATACGGCCGGCCTGCACGAGGCCCGTGGCAGCTTCAGGGAGTGACTACCTAGACGCCGTTCACCAAGCGTGTCTTCTCATTTCCAAATTAGAACGGTACGGCGGCATCCATCTCCTCCTGTTTTGCATTCGGAGCGGACGGGTCACCGAGTCGACACAGCAGACGTATCGTCTGTTCGTAGAGGTGTTTTGTAATCGACGGGTACCCGTCGTGATTGCTGTGACGGGTCTGGAGGATCGCTCGGACATGGAGAAGTGGTGGGACGAGAACAAGGAGGATATCGAGAAGTGTGGACTCAGGTCGGACGGGCATGCTTGTATCACAGCTACCCGTGGATGTGACAACAGGTGCAGCGCTCAGTATGACAAGTCTAGGGGGATCATTCGCAGCGTCATTCTGACTTGTAGCAATCGGGACCCCTGGAGGGAAGAGCGGATAACTTGGGTCAAGCGGTGGATTTTGTACATGCGCACCCGGTTGCCTCCTCGCCTTGCAAAGAAGCTCCATAACCATTGGCTGCGGAAGAAGCTGATCCAGCGGTGCGGCTTCTTGGCCGAAGATGCCGAGTCTATCATTCAGGGGATGGAAGCTCTAGAGCAACGGTTTGACGAGAAATTTGGCGCTGACAACGGCAGCGTGATTTCTTCGCCGTCTGTTACTTCTCGTGGGTCGTGAACTACAAGTGCGTGTCCATTACTGTACTCTGCTAGCATATCCCTACAGTAGGTACTAGAGCTGTCGTAGTTTACAAATATATTACGATCGCATGGAAAGCGCTCATGCGTTGCGATGGACATGTCCACGCGTCCTTAGATGATCGACGTATTCCACCAGAAATTGGACTTGCTCCAAGGTTTCGATGGCTTTGACGCTTCTCCGTCTTCGGACCACCTCGATGACGCGCTCCACCAGCTGCAGTGTATCTCGTCGCACCACGGTGTCATCGTCCCATTGGAAAGACGAGGTGTCGTCGCGCTTGATCTCCGAATCGGCCACACTTGTGGTGACCGTGGTCGGTGAGACGTCGGTCTCGATCCATCCGCAGAGCCCGAGTTTCAACATCCAACAACACGCGAAAAGACCGGCACGACCGACACCCCCGCGACAGTGCACCAAGACGGAACTGCCTTGGAGGGTGTATCGTTCAACGACCCGATCTAAATCGGTATCTAGTGATTTGGGTGAAAGCGGCGTTAGACCTTCTGGTACGGGAATGCTATGTATGTATGTGGTCAGGCGATCGGTCAGGCGTGTGATGAGAGTGCGTACCGTAGGATATCGAGTCCCTCTCGATGTGCAGCTTGACAGTATTCGATCCATGAAGCGCCTATTAGGAATTCGAGTTCTTCGTCGTCGAGACAGCTTCAACGCACAACAAGCGTCATTTATAGGTCGAGGTAGTGGACGGATAACGATTACCATATAACGCATCGTGCGCCCAACATTTTCATGCGTCGCAAATCGGCGTCCAGATCTCGAGAGACTGCGCTTCGTCCACGTGCAGGTCCGGTCAGTCGTACTTGCGAGAACGGAAATATTAATAGGAGGAATAGGAAGGAATGAATGAAATGACCTTTCTTGCCGGGACAAGATGACAGGAGGAGGTTCCCGAGCCTGAACGGTCTTTGGTTGGTTGTGTCTTGTCGAGAGGATGCTGTGACGGATGACTTGGAAGGTCGAAACTTGGAGATCTTGTTTGGGGGTGACGGGGCCGTTGGTGGACGACTATGCCGAATGAAAAGAAGCAGACTGTGATCTGCAAATAGTACTCACCCGTGAACTGAGAATGGGTGTAAGGCATAGGTAGCTGGGAGAGCGAGCATCGACGGGATGCGGCTGTGTGAGGGGCGGACGGATGAGGACCCAGCGTGGCGTTGATCCATCTCGTCGCTATTGGACGCCTCATCAGGGATTGATCGGATCTTGAGGTTACGCTTGAGGGACAGTAACACTTTTGAGGAAGGGACTGAGAGAGGAGGGAGCGAGATTCTCGTGTTGAGAGCTGCATTGAGGACACCAGAGACAGAAGAACGACGTTCGTTGGAGGCTAAACGTTTGTGCTGCGAGATAGCAGGTGAGACAACGGGTAGTGGGATGGGTGAAGGTTGGTGTCCGGCCATCCAATCGAGAGTGCAAGGAAGGTGGAGTTCAAATAAGACGGGGCAGGGTTTCTTGCATGGGGTAATATGGGACGAGATTGCAACGAGTGACTCCGGGGGTATGATTGGTGAGATACTGTGAAAGAGGGTTAGTGGCGCGTAAGCTCGGATGGACGAACTTGCTTGATGGGATGTGACTCTGATGTTTTGACATGCAAAGGAATGTTGGTATCGTGCTGAGGCGTGATGATGGTGTCCGAGAGTGCATTGGAGAGTTGCTGTTGGAGCGCTGGATCCGGCACGGATTCGCCTGCGCGCTGCTTTTCTGCTGGTATCACGGGACCGGGGAGAGGGTCCGTGGTGGTACACGGCCACCAAAGGATCTGGTCTGCGTATGCCTGCTGTCGCTCACGCAGGCCGCGCACGACGTCTGGGAGATGCAGCGACAGCGGGGTATATGAGACGGGACAACCTGCGGGGGTGAGTAGGCGATGGCGGTAGAAATGAAGCGTACCTTGATGGCCGTACTTCAGGCGACTGTATTCGCTCGTATGGTGCTGAGAAGCGAGGGGGGCGAGCTTCTGCGGGTTAACGCCACGAGAAAAGAAGGAGGAGGAGACGTACTTGGAGTGTCCATGGCGGTAGTGACATGGACGAGTTCGGCTAATCCAAACTCTCACCACGACCACCATCTCCTCGTCGCTCCTTTCGACATGTCTCGCTCGGTGCGTATCGCACACACCACAAACTTACCTCCACGGCAGCCAACCTCAACTGGCACTACCATTCGTCGTGCAAAAACCCTCACTCGCCCGGAGCGCAGTGTCGCACCCGTCCCACTTATCAACCCACCTTCTTCTCTCGCCCCAACCGCGTCAGGATGGGTCCCTGGCACCACTATTGGCTCTGGCTTTGACCCATGGCGCATCTTCGCCCGCATCGTCACTTTTTGGGCCCCATCCTTTCTCCTCGCTTCTCTGGGCGGTCTCACGGACAGGAACGTGATTCAGGCTTGGAGGGAGAAGATCGCCCTCTGTTTCATCATTCTCCTCCTCTGCCTCGGTGTCGCTTTCATTACCGTGGGCACCCAAAAGGTTCTTTGTCCATCCACTTCCAGCACTACTTCCGCTCGTTATTCCACCCTTGGTTCCGTCGCCGACACGCTCAGCGTACAGGGTAACGTGTTCAACGTCACCGCTGCACAGAGTCCAGAAGGCGTCGACCTGGTCGCCCTCACCCAGCAAGAGCCCGGCCAGGATATCACTCCTTACTTTACCCGTAGCGCGTCACAGTTTACTGCCTGCAATGACCTCCCCTTCGCCGTCGCAACAGATGATCCGTGTAGCTTCGACACTCCTTGTCCCCTCGGCCCTCTCAACGACTCTTCTACCTTTACCCAGCTTAACATTCAAGAAACTTCACAGCTTCTTGGCTACGACTGGTCCCAGGTTGCCATCCTATCCAACTACTTCGTGATCGACGGTGCTGTCCTCAACATGAATCCTTATATGCAACTCCATCCTAGTCCCAACTCCTCCGACCCCGTCGATCTTGCCATTCGCTCCATTCTACTCCTTCCAAACAATACCAGCGGAAAAGACGCAACCTTGATGTTCTACAATGATGCCGCAACCAAGTCCGCTGTTCCATGTCTCATCCAACGATACTATGCCGGAAACATTGACAAAATCACACCTGGCTGTTTCGTGTCATCATTATTTCTCTATGTTGGCCTCATCGTCATCCTCAGTCTTGTTCTCGTGCGATTCGCCATGGCCTGTGTATTCAACTGGTTCCTCTCTGCCAGATTGGCTGGACCTCCAGACAGCACCGACCTGGCTCGCTCAGCTATAAGTCCTGCCGTCATGCCAGAAGGTGCTAACATTTCCATCGACAACAAAACCGGCATGGCTCCTTGGGCCGGTCCAGGTAGCTCCAAGAAGCCAGCAGTGCTTAGCAAGGTCCCCGGAGCCCCTGCTATCCCCCAGGTGTCTCCTCAGGAACCGGGTCAGGTTATGAGTTTAGCCCAGATTGGGGCTGAGCTCTTTGCCGTTTGCTTGGTGACTTGCTACTCCGAAGGTGAGGAGTCCATGCGCTCGACACTCGACTCGCTCTCCAAAACAACGTATGGCGACCACCGAAAGCTTCTTTTCGTCGTCGCAGACGGGATGATCACTGGAGCGGGAGAGAAAAGGAGCACTCCTGATATCTGCGTCAGCCTACTGGAGGCCGACCCACGGTTTGGAAACCCAACACCTATGAGTTACCTTGCCGTTGGCTCTGGGGCCAAGAGAGAGAACCGTGCACTGGTTTATGCGGGTCATTATAGTATGTGTTTTCTTGACGATAGCGTCACTTGGTGTAACGTTGTGTGTGCAGCCTGCGCAGGCTGCCGTACCCCTACGTTGATAATTGTCAAGTGCGGTTTGGAAAGCGAGTCGACAGACAAAAAACCTGGTAATCGCGGCAAACGTGACAGTCAACTTATCTTGATGAACTTCTTCTCTCGGGTCACTTATAACGATCGCATGACTCCGCTCGACTATGACTTATTTCGCAAAATCCATGTGCTTATGGGCGTGACTCCTGATTTCTTCGAGGTTTGCCTGATGGTGCGTTGATTCCACCGATTGCAGACAATCCCATACCCATGTTCGACAGGTCGATGCAGACACCAAAGTGTTTCCCGATTCACTCAAAGCCTTGGTAAACTGTATGCACCACGACCAGATGATCATGGGCGTTTGTGGGGAGACTCGGATAGCCAACAAACGAGACTCGTGGGTCACAGCTATCCAGGTGTTCGAGTACTTCATCTCCCACCACCTTGCCAAGGGCTTCGAATCCGTTTTTGGTGGTGTTTCGTGCCTTCCAGGCTGTTTCTCAATGTTTCGACTGAAGGCTCGTCGGAACAATGGCGAGGATTGGGTCCCCCTTATTATCAAGCCGGAGATTGTTCGCGAATATAGCCAGAGCGAAGTCGCGACCTTGCACCAGAAAAATCTGTTATTACTTGGTGAAGATCGTTTCTTGACGACTATTCTCATCCGTACATTCCCCAACCGCAAGATGATGTTCCTCCCGCAAGCTCGCTGTCGTACTGTTGTTCCTGACACATTCCCTGTCCTTTTATCTCAACGGCGTCGTTGGATCAACTCGACCATTCACAATCTCATGGAGCTTGTCCTTGTGCGTAACCTCTGTGGTACCTTTTGTTTCAGCATGCAATTTGTTGTGTTCATGGACCTCCTCGGCACCGTCGTCCTTCCGATAGCCATTGCATTGACTTATACCCTCATCGTCAACATGATCATAACCCCTCCAAATAGTTTCGAGGAGGCCATCCCGTTGATATTGTTGGTTGCAGTGCTTGGTCTTCCTGCCGTTTTGATCGTGATCACGACAAGAAAGATTGTGTATGTATTCTGGATGTTGATATACCTTATTGCTCTCCCCATCTGGAACTTTGTATTACCTGTTTATGCATTCTGGCACTTTGACGACTTTTCATGGGGAGAGACGAGGTGCGTTCTTCTTGGCTATTAGCTCGTTGGTACCCGCCACTGACTGCTCTACAGAAAAGTCGAAGGAGAAGCAAAAAGCGAAGCCCATGGTACTGGCGACGCGACCGTCGGTGGACTGTCTGTGCCGCTTCGTCGCTGGGAAGACTGGGAACGATCGAGGCTTCGCAAACTCAAGCGTGAAGAACGAAGGAGAAGAGATATGGAGCGCCTACATCCAGGCGGATTCATCACGAGCGAGAATGATCTCTTAAGCGTTCGAGGAGGCCAGTATGAAGGCTCTGACGCATACTCGGTCACTTCTTCGGAAGATGATCATTGGGGTCAGCAGGTTGGAGGGTACAACGAAAGCAACACGCAGTACCCTCCGCCTGTAGGGCTTTATACCCCCTCGGCTACTGGAGAGGGCGCATTGGTTGGCGATGTGCAATTGGAGGCGATGCTGGACGCTGGGTTTGATGACTCGCCAGGTCACTCTCCCGCACGCACACCGACGTCTGCTGCATTTACAACACGCTATCAGCTATCTGACAATCCATCTCAACATCAACTCATGGGGCGTTCTGTGACATTCGATACCTCTGAAACCCCATCGACGTCATCATCCTTTTCCCCTGTAGCCCACCAATGGGATGTACAACGGTCAAGAGACGCTTACGGACCACTGGGACCATTAGACCCAGGAGAGAAATTTTGAACAGGGACTCATCGGATATTTGGGCGTTGATCTTTGTCGATCTTTGTCATATGCCTTCGTAAGATGAGCTGATAATTTTTATATAAAACTTCGTCCTTTGTTGTATCATTTCTTTCTGGATTTTTGTCGCTTGTCTAGATTCGGACGTGCTGGAAACACTATGGAGTATCGTTACAATCACACTATCACCCAATTCCGTTTGCATGACTTTCCGCTGTGATTATCGTGATTATTGGGACAACAGTGTAGGTTCGTATATGGACGTGGTTAATCGTGTCGCGTCGTTCTAGCAAAGTAACAACAAAGAAAGAGCACCTCGTGGCCATCGTCGGGGTCTGGGTCATGTCCCCATTTCGTCTCTTGTATGTTAGCTGACTCCACCAAGCCGTTGTGACCAGCGTCACCGTCCACAACCAGTTGAGTTGATCGTCCCTGTGAGTCGACGGTCAAAACGCATTCGTCAGATCAGAGACACGGATAGCTCGCCTGTACAAGACCTCGCAAGCGACTTGCCAAGCGATTTTTCAACCCTGACATGGCTGTACTCGACCTCTGACCGTCTCTTTTGTGCCTCTTCCAGAGACCTTTGACGACGATGGGGTTAGTCCGTGTCGTTGATGAGGGCGGCGACTCTGTTTGGACTTCACGCGTTTGTTTGACGTTCCCTATCGGCGGGGACGACGGGTGATGAGAACGAGGGAGCTGTGATTGTGTGAGTGAAACCAGGGCGCGCGATGGGATGGGACTCACTTCGAGGATGGACCCGAGCAGACTGTTTGGTGAGGGTGGTAGTGGTATGAGCGCTGGCGAGACGGGTGCGGGGTCTGGGTTACTTTCAGGCTTTGTGTCTGTGGCGGGCTGCAAGGTCGTTGAGGACGGACGGCGTGTCCAAAAGAAAAAGAGGGACTTACGAGAGGAGAAGGTCCGGCTTTGAGTAGTGGTGGCGGGGCGTCGGGCGAAGGTCGGCGAACGACGTCGGCGTCCCAGAGCCATATTCTAAAATCGCAACAGCCGCCGACGAGGTATCGACCGTCGAAAGAAAAGGCGGCACAAGAGACGTCGTTGGCGTGACGGAGGGGTGGGCCTGCGACTTGACGGGTGTCGAGGTTCCATACTTGCATGACGATGTGAGGGCCGGCGGTGGCGAGGAAGGTGCCATCGGGAGAGATGGCGATGGAGGTGATGATGTTGGCATGGGACTTCATGGGCTCACCGACCTGGTCGCCAGTGATGACGTCCCAAACGCGAATGGTGCCATCGTCGGCGGCGGTGACGAGCTGACGGCCGTCGGGGGTGTAAGCGACGCATCTCACATCGTTGTCGTGGCCCTCCATAGGACCGAGGAGCATTTGTCCAATGTCTGAATCACAGATGCGGACGGTCTTGTCGTTTGCGACGCTGGCGATTTCGAGACCATCAGGGGAAAACGTGAGGGCATACAGATTGCCATTGTGTGATCTGAAGGGGCCAGCAACTAAGTCACCTGTATCTGTGTCCCACAAGCGTATCGTATTATCGCCGGTGGTGGCGATTCGTCGCCCGTCGGGCGAGAATGCGACACACCACAGGCCAGAGGCATGTCCTTCGACAGGCTCATAGGCGAGCTCGCCACTCGACACACTCCATACCCGCAACGAGCGGTCCTCCGAGACGCTGGCGATCTTTTCGCCGTTGGGGGATACGGCGACGGAGCGGACCACGTCTGTATGACCCGTGAACGGCTCCCTCGCTGGCAGGCCGGTCTCGACGTCCCATACGCGGACGGTGTTGTCCCACGAGGAGCTGGCAATGCGACGGTTATCGGGGAAGAAGGCGATGCATCTGACGGTGTCTGTGTGACCGGCCAACGTGCGTAGCGGGCGGACGTGTTCTGGTCTGCGTGAGCGACCAGCAGAGGACAACATTCTGACAGGAAAATGCCAGGAATTTGCCTTGGCGACGGGACTGGGGAAAGCCAATAGCTATGCAGAAGGGTCGAATGTGCAACGTGGGACCAGTTCTACATAAACACGACCTGCTCGTGCGAGGCTGTCGTCGGTAAAGAAATGATAAAGAGATTGATTGTCGTCGAGCCATGTATTTGTTCCGAGTTGTCTCTTCTCCTCCTCCCTTCACCATCGTAAGTACAACGAGCCCGCGTTGGTTATTTATTACATCGACCACCTCGCTCGTTACCAATGGGCACCCAGCGCAAGGGCATATGGGAGCCTCTCCCACTCATCGTGTATGGCTATGCCGTCCACCCGCTCTCCCCCTCCAAGCGCGAGACGCGCATCCTCAGCCGTCGACCCATGTCGACCATCACCGAGGCCTCGGACGTCGACGTCGGTGGCCACAGAGACGTCGTCTCCCTCGAGGTCGGCGACGAAGTCTACGCCTTTGAAAAATACACGCCCAGAGGCAAGGAAGTCGACGGCATCTGGTACCGTGGGTGAGTCCACCGACCACCTTCCCAAACGATCCGTCCCCACACCCTTTCTAGCTATGTCGTGTGTACCGCGCGCCGTCCACCACCTCTCTCCGATCCGTCCCTCTCCACAAAGGCACTCAAGGCAGACGAGCCCCAACAAGTCTTCATTGGCATCTTTCCCGAATCCCACATTTACGCTCGGGACGAGTTATCCGACGCAGAGGGTCGCCTCCCTGATCTCGTTACATCACTGATCAACAATCCAACGTCCGCGACTGGCCAGCTCCCGAATGGCGCTTCTCACGTGGCCGAGTATCTTGCACAGTGGAAGCGTGAGCGTGCCAACTCGGGCCCGGACAATCCCGCGCGTGAGCGCGATCAACCAAAAGACAAGGAACGCGACAAGGACGGTCCGGAAGACGAGCGCAAGTCGTTCAAGCTGCCCCCTCCCCCAGACCAAGCCAAGTCGTCCCGCGCGGCGCTCACCGTGTACACCGCTAGTGTGTATTCTGCTGCTCCCTCCGAGGAGGCCTTGAAACCTCTCCCGCCCAGACCCTCTCTCAAATCTGGCGACGACACCGCGTCGGGTGCCTCGCAACCCATCATCGATGAGATTGCGTCCGCATTGAGGGAATGGCATAGCTCGATGTTCCAGTACCTCGCACGAAGGCAATACGGGCTCTTTCATACCGTGAAATCGCACATCGAGGCCTTGCACCTCGGTCGAAGACAATTGCTCGCCAACACCCTCAGTGCCGAGGAAACGGTCACGCTCAGAAAAGACTGTGTGGCAAGGCTAGTGACAGGAAACATAGTTCAGGATCTGGACATCATCGTCAGGCACCCTACCTGGGGTGCACTCGTCTCTGTCGACGTCGAAGGCGAGGTCGACCCGCGAAGCTGGGTTAGC
>JBBPUH010000185.1:0-18448 GCA_038094555.1 Boletus aff. phaeocephalus
AGATCCATTGAGGAAGAGAATGATGATGATGACAGAAGAATTGGAGGACAAGCCAGAGAAGGAGGTGATAGAGGCAGTCAACTGGAAGGTGATTGCTTAAAGCACCCTTAAGACATTTGAGGATCTCTAGGAGGTGGTTAGGGTGCAAAACAGGTGTTACACTTGGCCTGGATAGGGACAAGCATAGCCTTGAGATATAAGTTTGAAAGGTTTCAAGGTGAGCGCACACTCAATGGCAGTGCGAAGTCCAAGGGAAAACACTCCACTCAACAGTGGAAGCAACTCATCAAGGGTTCAAGGACAGGTCTAATGCCTGGGCTTAGAGTGAAGGAAGAATCAAGTAGATTCAGAGGAGACTCAAGGAGATCTAAGCTAAAGTACATCAGTAAGATATCAAAGATTTATATGCCTTTAGGAGAGTGTAAGGGCAGGCATAGAAGAGTAACAGCTGAGTAAGAATGGAATATCATAGAATGTGGTGGAAGTACCTGCTGACGAAGCAAGTGAAGGATTATGGAGAACGGGTGAGTCAGTGGTGAAAGGGAAATGAAGTCTGAGGAGCTAAGGTGTAACCGTGTGAAGAAAGAAAAAGAGTAAGCATAAATCATAACATTACCCCTGTACCAGATTCAAGACATTGTTGAAGAACCTAATAGTAATTGTAGAGAGAAGAATAGGAGTAGCGTGGTGAACTTGTGATGTTTGAATAACCTTCTTTGGAAATGACATCTTCTCCAGGGGAAGGAGAATGAGGATGAGGCAGAGGGACAGGAATAGGATGGTGGTGACAAGATCCCAACAACTGGGGGAGTGAGACGAGTGAGATGAATTGGAAGATGATGAGCCTTGATGAGACCTGGTAGAATGGTATGAAGATGACGAGAACAAGGAAGGGATCAAGTGGTGAGGGAGAGATGGAGTGTCAGAGAAATGATTGGCCAAAGATCCCCTGTTGTGGATGGGGCCAAAGGAGGTGTTTGTAGTCCAGTTACAGGCAGAAGGTCATCTGGTGGTGAAAGGACAATCCCTTTAAGAATGACCAGGGTGCCATTGTCTGCACTGAATAATGGGATATTGGTAAAGCAGGCAGTGGATATGAAAATGTCCAAGGTGATGGCATTGGTGACAGGTGTCATGATAGCGATGGTCAGAAGGGGGAAGGGGTCCTTTGGTAAGAAGGCATTGTCATTCATAGAGGTTCTCAGCTCATTGTACTGCTGTGAGTTCAGCAGGGGTCAATGATTCCAAAGATGTGGAATGTGTCAAGGGGGAAGAAGGTCATAGTGGGGTCAAGGCAGAGTGAATAGTAGGTAGGATAGGGTGAGCATTCTCAGCTGCCAACTTGACAATGTATTGGTCAATATCAACCAAAAACTCTTTGAAGCCAAGTTGGTACATGGTGGCATGAAGGTTTTTCAGGATGGAAGCCTGGACAGTGGTGATGTAACTACGATTGAGGAAAGTGGAGTTGAGGGTGGTGAAGTCATTGGTTATGACTGAGAGGTGCTGTGTCTGGAGATAAGCCTTGTAGAGTGCAAAGAAAGAGAAGTTTATGTCCATGTAAGCCTTGAAAGGGATGGCAAGGCAGGAATCCACCAAGTAGTGGGACAGAGTGCGAATGTAGTCAGCAGGAGGTGGTCCTTCACAAAGATTGTTAGCAAGGGGGGGGACATCAACAGTGACAACAGGGGGTAAAGCTGGGCAGGCTCCGAAGGTTTCTGGGGAAAGAGAATGGAAAACGATGGGGGCAGGTACAGAGACATGAGTGATGCCTAGAAGGTACATAGGAGTAACATTGGAAAGATCATCAGGAAGAATAGAAACGGTCCATCCAGGAGATGCCTGGATGGAAGAAGGGGTGGAAATGGAATGGAGGATTCAGAAGAGATGGAGAGCTGTTCAATAGACATGGTAAGAGTGTTCGAAGATTCAAAAGTTACAAGGAAGGGAAAGTGGAGGGATGGAGCTTTTTATATTCAGAAAAGGCAGACTTTGCATGTTTAAGATTCCATTCTGGAATCCAGGAATCTTCTTCAGTAGAGTATCATTTCCATCAGATCAAGAATATGCGACAAGAGGGAGGTCCGCAATGGTGAAGGATCTTTTCAATTTTGTATTCTTCTTCTCCTTCGATTAAGTCAGGTGGTGGAGAAAGAAAGTTGGGGCCATGTACACTGTTTTTGCGATAGGGAGATAAGAGAGAAGCGTGAAATACGGGGTGAATTTTCCAAGTTTTTGGTAAGCAGAGTTGGTATGTGAGGGGAGATAGGACTTCTGTGATGGTAAAGGGTCCTTCTGATTTGGGATCAAACTTTGGAGTGGGAGAATGGCATTTGAGGTTCTTAGCCTCAAGCCAATCCTTGTCTCTTTTGATAAAGGAAACAAAGCCACAGTTTCCATGAGCTTTCATGACTTGGTGAGCAAGTTCATGGGCAGCAAGGGCTTCATCTTGTGCAGCGGTCAGCTCTTTGAGGTGTTCTTCAATTGTGGGAAGGTCTGTGTCAGGGAGAACGGAAGGTAGGGCATGGGGTTTGTAGCCCATCATAAGGTAGAATGGGAACTTTCCAGCAACAGAATGTGGGCAGTGATTGTGGGCAAATTTGGTGCAGATGATATGTTTGGACCATGAGGTGGGGTTGTTCCCACAGTAAATCCAAAGATAAGTCTCTACTTCTTGGTTCACATGTTTGGTTTCTCCGTTGGTTTGTGGGTGATAAGCTGTGGATAGGGAAAGGTTATATTTGAGGATTTTCCCAAGTTCTTTTGTGAAGATGGAGGTGAATTGGGGACCACAGTCAGAGATGATTTTATCATAGAGTCTGAAGTGTTTGTAAACTTTGTGGAAAAAAAGAGTGGTGATTCCAATGGCAGAGATGGATTTCTTGGTGGGGCAAAGAATTACCCCCTTAGTAAGCCCATGGTCTACTACAACCAGGAATTGAAGGAAGAGGACTGGGGAAGGTCGGTGATTAGATTGCAGGAGATTTGTTGGAAAGGGTGGGAGGCAGAGGACTTGATCAGTACAGTGGAGGGGACAGTAGGGTGTGTGTTCATCTTGGCCTGTTGGCAAGAGGAACATCCTTCAACATACTTTTAGACAAATTGAGCAAGACCTGGCCATCAGAACTCTGCAGCTACAAGTTGCCAAGTCTTTAGATAGCCAGGGTGACCAGCAAAAGCATGGTCATGGCATCAAGTGACGATAGAATGGTGCAGTTCTTCATCTGGAGGAATATAAATGTGTTCTTGGTAGATAAGGACACCATTGTCAAAGGCCTAGTCAGAGAGGTGAGAGTGGAAGGCTGGGGGAATCAACCCATCAAGGGCTTGCAGTGCATTCAGAACAAGGGGATCATCCTTGGAAGAAGATGAGACCTTCTGATGCAAAGCAGTGTCAATGACATAGACAAAGAGAGAGTCGGGGAGGAGGATAGTGCCTTCATTGTCTGGGTCCTTGGGATGGAGGTCTGGTTGTCAAGAGAGGGTGTCAGAACTGGCGAGGAGTTTCCCAGGGACATGTACCATTTTCAAGTCAAAGTCTGCAAGATCAAGGAGCCAATGAGCTTCTTGTCAGTTGAGGGTTTGTGCCTGACAGAAGTATGTAAGATTCTTGTGGTCAGTAAAGACTTGGACAGGGAAGGGAGAGCCATGGAGGTAATGTCTCCAAGACTTCAGGGCACAGATGATGGCTAGAAGTTCTCTATTGTAGATGTTGTAGTTCCATTCAGCAGGGGAGAATGATGTTGATAGGTAGAAGCATGAATGCCAGTCACCATTTGAGTCAGTCTGGAGGAGGATAGTACCAGAGGCGTATTTCAAAGCATCAGTAGCGATGGTGAAGGGTGTGGAGGGATCAGGGAGGTAGAGGACTGGTTTGGAGAGGAAGAGATGCTTTAGTGAGTCAAAAGACTTCTGGCAAGCATTGGTCCAGTCCCATCCAGAGGATTTCTTGGTCAGATCGATGAGGGGGTGGGTGACAGTGGAATAATTAGGGATAAAGCATCTGTAGAAGTTTGCAAAGCCCAGGAATGATCGGACTTCTTTGACCTTGGTGGGTGTAGGCCATTTGGCGATCCCATCAAGCTTGACAGGATCCATGGCAAGCTGTCCAGGTTTGATAATCATTCTGAGGTATTCTATTTCTTTGGTGGCAAAGGTGCACTTTTCGAGCTTCAGATGGAGATCAAGTTCTTGCATTCATAGAAGGACACACTTAGTATGCTTAGTATGGGTTTGTTCATCAGGGGAGAAAATCAAGAGGTCGTCCATGTAAATGACTAGCCATCCTTCAGCTATCATGTCTCTGAAGAAGTTGTTCATGAACCTCTGGAAGGTGGCAGGTGAGTTAGTGAGGCCAAAGAACATGACTAGCAGTTCGAAGAGTCCCTTGTGGGTAATGAATGCTGCCTTCCATTGACAACCATCTTTTATTCTGATGTTGTTGTATTCCCAATGGACGTTGAATTTGGTGAAGACCTTAGTGTCCTTGAGTTTATCGATGAGGTCAGAGATCAAAGGGAGGGGGTAAGCATTGTGGATGGTGTGCTCGTTAAAGTACCTGTAGTCTTGGCAAGGTCATAGTTTTCTGTCCTTTTTATTTATGAAGAAGAATAGAGTAGCTTGGGGAGAGTTGGAGGGACAAATCTTTCCAGCTTGGAGGTTCTCTTCAAGAAAGGCCTTGATGGCTTTCTGTTTGTCAGGGGAGAGAGGGTAGACCTTGCCGACCTTCAGGGTAAAAGACTTGTCAAGGTTTATTTCATGGTCATAGAGGCAAGATAGGGGAAGGTGTTTGGAGGTTTCTTTGAAGAATACAGAGGTGAACTGTTCATACTCAGAGGGAAGGGTGACCTTTGGTTTGGCCTTTCCTGCTGCCATGGCAAGTTTGGTGGCATTAGTGAGTTTGGCAATGATGGGGGAGCCCTTAAAGATGAAGCAGGATCCACAGCAGATGATCCTATTGATGGTGTGTGCCTCTTTGGCTTGTTGACAGAATTGCAATTCTGTCTTGTAGTGTAGGTATTTGTAGAGGCAAGAATCATGGATGGCATGGACATTGACATGCTTGGGGGGGTGAGCAGATGGTGTCCATCATTTGAGATGGGAGTTATGGCAGAGTTGGTCAGTGATGTGGAGTTGATAGAGTTTGGGGGATTGATCAGAGAATTTGGGGATATTAATGGTTTGTTGGGTCCAGTTGATGGTGAGGTTGGTTTGTTTCAACCAGGGGAGTCCCAGAATGACGTTCTTGTTTCCACAGTTCATGACATAGAAGAGGATCTTGTGGATAATGCCTTTGATGTTGATGAACAAGGTAGAGGTAAAGCAGATGGAGCCATTCTTATTGGCAGATTGGTTGACATTTCAGATGGTGATGGATTCAGCAAGTTTCTGAGTGGGGAGTCAATGTTTCCTAACAAATTGCCAGTCAATGCAGGACATATCTGCTCCACTATCAACAAGAGCACAAGTGTTGATGACTGTCATTGTGTGTGAGGGTTCAATAAGCTGAATGGGGAGTTTCATTGCTTTCAAAGAAGATGATACAATTACAGGAGTACATGTATAGTGACTCCAAAAACTATTCCAATAACTAATTCCAATACAGTGCCTGAAGGGCCCTTCAACCACCTGTGGGAATTTGGTCTAGCTTTGGTGAGACCAGATACAATACATACAGTCGGCTACAAATTGGTCCCTGGATCATGTGATTTGGCTCAGGGGTCATAAAAATATGGCCATTTCAAAACAGCTATACCATTGGAACAGTTTTTGGACTTTTGATATGAAATATGAGATCACTATGATATAATAGGTCATTTGTTACTATTTGGTACTACAAACAAAGATACACATATAAACATCATGTCTGAGTTCAAAATCATTCCCATGCCTTTTTACTTTCTACCACTATCATCATGTGATTTCTCTCTACCACTCAAAAAAAAATTATTCTTTTTCAGCTTGATACTGATCATTCCTTGCACTCCATTTCATCCAGAACTGGTGTTGGCATTGCTACCATATCCAGACTTCATTCCAAGAAGTGTTCTGACCTCCAAAAATCTGTTAGAGGTCATCCATTCAAGCTTTCCTCTACCAATATTCACCATGCTATTCAATTAATCACCACTCAAAAGGCAGAGAATGCTGTTCAGGTGACCAAAGCACTCTCTAATATCATCAACCAGCCCCTCCATCCCAATACTGTCTGCCATCACTTGAAAAAGTCTGGGATAAAAGCTGTTGTCAAGTTCAAATATCCCCTACTCTCCACTAGGCATTGCAAAGCTTATATGGTTTTTGCTATTGCTCATAAGGATTGGACTGTGGAGGACTGGAAGAGGATTATATGGTCTGATGAGATCAAAATCAACTATAGAGGATCAGATGTGTGCAAATGGGCATGAAAAAGAGCAGGTGAGGGGCTTAGTGATAGACTGGTCCAAGAAACAGTCACATTTGGAAACGTTTTGTGATGGTATGGGGGTATATGATTTGGCAGGGAGTTGGCTATGCTGCCAAGATTGATGGTATGATGAATGGGGACCTTTACCTTCAAATTCTGAAGGATGACCTACTCAATACTTTGCAGTATTATGGTCTTGACCCTCCTCATGCCATCTTTCAGCAAGACAATGACCCCAAGTATACTTGCAAAAAGGTGAGAGGATGGCTGGAAGAGCAGGAATTTCAGACCATGGTGTGGCCTGCACAGTCTCCTGATCTAAATCCCATTGATTACTTGAAAATAAGGCTGGTAGAGTATGAAAACCCTCCTAGTGAAGTACTGGAATTATGGAAGAGGATTTAGGTGGTGTGGGAGGAGATACCAGTTGAAGAGTGTCATAAATTGATTGAAAGCATGCCAAGGATGGTTCAGGCTGTGATTGAAGCCAAAGGAGGATATACCAAGTACTAATCTATACCAAATACTATTCCAATGGTATAGCTGTTTTGAAATGGCCATATCTTTATGACCCCTGAGCCAAATCACATGATCCAGGGACTGATTTGTAGCCGATTGTTTGTACTTTATTTGGTCTCACCAAAGCTAGACCAAATTCCCACAGGTGGTTGCAGGGCCCTTCAGGCACTGTATTGGAGTTAGTTATTGAAACAGTTTTTGGAGTCACTGTAAAGGAAGTGGAGACTTGTGTTGAATGAGTTCCCTGGTTTAAAAATCCCATTGGAAAGAAACCTTCCTAACAGTTTCTTCTTCATCACTTTCCTCAAGCTCAATGAGTTTGGGGACTTCTTCATCTTTCTTGGCTACCTTCTGGACCTTTTGATCCTTCATATTCTTGGATGAGGAGGAGGAGGAAGAGGCAAAGTTGGGGCATTCCCCACTGAGGTGACTGCTTTGTCAGCAATGGAAGCAGAGTCCTTTTTCAATGCAGCATTTTCATTCGGCAGGGGTGAGTTTAGATACTCTTACAGCATCTACATCCATGGCATTGGGGTCTTTGGCAGGGGAGGGAGTGGGAGTGGTGTAGGATTGGTGTGTGACCTGGAAGGTCTTCCCAGCATGAAGCCTTGTGGTTTTTTGGGCCTGTACAAATCAGGAATTGAAGAGTGCAGCCTTCTTGTACCAATCCTTGATTTTCATGGGAAGGGAATCAAGTCTATAGATGTTCTGCATGATGGGTTCTGCCAACTTGACAGAGTAGTAGCTGATGAGAACATTTTCATCAGTGATGCCCAAAAGGGCGACATTGCTTTGAAAATTGGCAGTGTATTCAGCAAGGCTAGGGACATACAGTAACCTCCAAAACTGTTGCAATAATTAATCTCAACACAGTGCATAAAGTGTACTGCAATCATATGTGGGAATTCTGCTTAGGTTTGCTGAGGTAATCAATAGCCCTTACTCTTGGCTATAATATTGGTCCCTGGGTCATGTGATTTGGCTTAGTAGTTGTGGGGATATGGCCATTTCAAAACAGCAATACCATTGCAACAGTTTTGCACCTATTAATTTTTGAGGTATATTAGTACTTGATATAGCCTCCTTTTTCCCTGAGCACTACTTCAATCCTCCTAGGCATGCTCTCAATCAACTTCTGACACTCCTCAACTGGTATTCCTTCCCATTCCTCTTCAACCCTTTCCCACAAACTATGAACTTCATTGGGTGAATTCTCATGATCTGCTAGCCTTCTTTTGAGATAATTCCAAAGATGTTCAATGGGGTTCAAGTCAGGAGATTGTGCAGGCCACACCATAGTCCTGAAATCCTGCTCCTCCAGCCAATCCTTCACCTTTCTGCACTTGTGCTTGGGGCCATTGTCTTACTGAAAGATCATGTCAGCAGGATCTAGGCCATAATACTCCAGAGTATTCAGCAGATCATCCTTCAAAATTTGAAGGTAGAGGTCCCCATCCATCCTACCATCAATCTTGACACCATAGCCAACTCCTCTCCAAGTCATACAGCCCCACATCATCAAAGATCCCCCTCCTTACTTGACTGTTCCTTCTACCAGTCTGTCACTAAGCTCTTCACCTGCCTTTTTCCACACCCATTTGTGCCCATCTGACCCTAGGTGATTGATTTTGGTCTCATCAGACCATACCACCTTCTTCCAATCCTCCATAGTCCAGTCTCTATGAGCATAGGCAAAGTCTAGACAAGCTTTATGATGCTTGGCTAAGAGAAGAGGTTGTTTGGACTTGACTACAGCCTTCATACCAGTATTCTTCAAGTGCTGACACACTGTAGTTGCAGAGAGGGGTTGATTGATGACATTGGTGAGGGCCTTTGTCACCTGAACAGCAGTATCTGCCTTTCCAGAAGAAATATGATGAATAGCATGACAAATATTGGTAGAGGAAAGCTTAGATGGATGACCTCCAGTTGACTTCTGGAGCTCAGAGTGCTCTTTGTAGTGAAGCCTAGATATGGTGGAGACATGGAGACCAGTGGTAGCAGCAATAGAGTGAGCAAATTACCCAACATCAAGTATAGAGAGGATTGTATTTTTTTGAGTAGAGGATATGGATCTCATGATGATGTGGTTGGGAATAAAGATGTGTGGAACTTATTTTAAACTCAGACATAGTATTTATATGTGTATCTTTGTTTGTATGGCCAAACATTACTAATTATCACGTGATCTCAATGGCATTTCACTATATTCATTAATAGGTGCAAAACTGTTGCAATGGTATTGCTGTTTTGAAATGGCCATATCCCCACAACTACTAAGCCAAATCACATGACCCAGGGACCAATATTATAGCCAAGAGTAAGGGCTATTGATTACCTCAGCAAACCTAAGCAGAATTCCCACATATGATTGCAATACACTTCATGCACTGTGTTGAGGTTAATTATTGCAATGGTTTTGGAGGTCACTGTAGGACTTCTTGGAGGAGTTGTACTCCATTCGAGTGGTGGAAAGCCAGGAGATGGTGTTAGCTATGGTATACTGGTGGTTGAAGGTCTTCTGGAAGGCATTGCAGAAGTCCTCAAAGGTTCTGAAGGTGATGGTAGTGGCAGTGATGGCCTTCTGTTGGAAGGTGTTGGCCCAGATTAGAGCTGATTTGAGGGTCATGTAAGACAGCACATAGGCTATCTTCTTGGCATCAATGTTGTAAACCTGGTCATTGATGGCAAGGTAGAATTGCATGCTGTTCAACCATTGTACAGTCTTGGTGGGAGAACCATCATAGTTCTCAGGGGTGCCAAGGCAGAGTTCTGAGGGTTTTATAGTCATAGGGGTTGGAGGTGGGTTCTGTGGAAGAGAAGAGCAGTGTACAGGAATGCCAAAGATAGGTGGGGGTCTGAAGATCTGTCCTGTCAGGGCAATGGGGATGGGAGAAGGTGGAGTGGGGGCTCTGGAAATGTTCAGGGTGGAGGAAAGGCAGTGAGAGAGTTCAAGGGTGTCATCCTCCTTATCAGTAAGGACAATATCAAGATCTTGGGGTTCGGAGGGTTCTTCCCTTTCATTGAAGGAAGAGTTGATGAGTTCATTCTTTCTGGGAGAGGGTTCCCAAAGAGAGGAAGGGATCTTGGTTTGTTGGGATATGGTGGGGCAGGACTATGGTAATGGTAGCCACAGAGATAGCCTAGATCTTTTGTTATGCTTGGCCTGGGTAGGGACAAGTGTAGCCTCAAGATATAAGTTTGAAGGGTTTCAAGGTGAGTGCACACTCAATGGCAGTGCAAAGTCCAAGGGAAGACACTCTACTCAACAGTGGGAGCAACTGGTCAAGGGTTCAAGAACAGGTCTAATGCCTGGGCTTAGAGCAAAAGGAAATTCAGTAGATTCAGAGGAGACTCAAGGAGATCTAAACTAAAATACATCGGTGAGATATCAAAGGTTTATATACCTTTAAAAAAGCATAAGGGTAGGCATAGAAAAGTAATGGCTGAGTAAGAATGGAACATCATAGAATGTGGTGGAAGTATCTGCTGACAAAGCAAGTGAAGGATGACAGAGAATGGGTGAGTCAGCAGCAAAATGGAAATGAAGTCCAAGGAGCTAAGGTGTAACCATGTGAAGAAAGAAAAAGAGTAAGCATAAATCATAACAATAGGCACCTTGACAACCAAAACACCCTTCTCAAGTGCTTGGTGGAGCTCAAATCAGAGGAGGTATATAGGGAGTATTTAGAGGAGGAATCAGAGGAATTAGAGAAGGACAAAGAGGAGGAAGGTGAGGCCAAGGAGACTAGCAAGGAGCTGGTTGAGTTGGTGAAGGAGGTACAGAAGTTGCCAGTGACACCTTCTCCAGTTGATTTTGAAGTTGAGTATCTCCTCAATCTCATGCTCAGGTTTTTCATCAACCTCTACCAGAGGTGGTGGAGATCAGATACAGTTTGGAATAGTGTTCAAAATTAAAAATTCCAATTGAAAGACATGGAAGACAGAGTGTACAGATTTCATTGATTTGGATAGGCAGAGTGTGAGGGAATGAGTACTGGATTTGGTAATGATGGTAAATGGACCCAGATACTTTTTGGATAGTTCTTTGATGGTCTGGTGGACCAGAGATATTTGGCTTTGAGCATAACTTGGTCTCCAACCTTGAAGTTTGGAGCTGGATTTTATTTTTTATCTGCTGGTCTTTGGTAGTATTTCTGCACTTCCAATATCTCAGACCAGAGGAACTCATGGAGTTCATCCAAGTCCATGACATATGACTTAGCTGTAGAGGTGAGGTTAAGGTCAAAGTGAATGAAGAAGTTGAGGTGATAACCTTTATTGGCAAAGAACAGAGATACTCCTGTAGTAGCACTAGAAGCATTATTGTAGGCAAACTTCACAAGGATGTCATATCTGTGTCAACTCCTATTTCTAATCATCTCTGATTGATGTCATTTGACTTTGGTCATCTCCATTGAACTCCTCTGCAGGAGTTCAATCCTGGTCCAACAATCATTCCAGACTTGCATCAGAGTTCCTCCACCTTCCAGACTTCCTATTTTATATATTCTTCATTTGTTCTAGTTTCTATTCTCATCATCTTTCCTTCTGTCTAGTATAGCCTTTCAGACTCTCTCAGTATATTTGTCATCCTAACTCTTTTGCTTATTCAAAATGTATCTTTAGTCTGTATATTCTCTATTCCATCTTATTCATTCCTATGTATATTATCTCTTACTTCTTAGTCATCTCCAGTCCAGACTTACTCTGGACATCCTGGGACTTCATATATAATCTCTGTACTTTCCCCTGTATTCCTCAGTTCAAATATTATTTGCTCATTGGTGGTGATCACTATATTATGTTCATCTCTGTACTCCCATGAATATGATTTCCTTCTCCTCATTCTTGAACCACCTTCTCTCTTATCATCCCTGATCTCTGAAATACAAGGATTAGAAACTGGCAAGGGTACAACACATAAGTCCTGCACCAATGTCCTCATCCCCTCCATACTCCACTCTGCTCCAGTTTGACTCTAGATAACCCATCTTTGGACTTTGTCCTGAAGTCCTGGAAATAACCTCTATCCTCTGGACTTCTATTGGATATCCCCCACAAGAAGATCTTCTTACTTCCCTCTCTACCTCAGAATCATCACTCTGACAGAGGGGCAGGAGTTTGGACCAGTTGTCCTGTTGGTAATTGCAATAGATCTGTAAGTATTGTTTCAGAGTTTAATTAGTGCATTCTGTTTGACCATCCCCCTCTGAATGATATTCAAAGGTGAAGTGGAGGCACATCTCCAGAACTTTACCTAAAGATTGAAAGAAATTGAAGCCCCTGTCAGAGGTGACATGGAATGGAACCCCATGCCTGGAAAAGACATGGATAAGGAATAACTTGGCAAGTTCAGCAGAAGTGATGGTATCATGAGTCAGGAGGAAGATTGACTATTTAGACAGTCGATCTATGACCACAAGAATGGCAGTATAACCCTCTGAGAGTGGAAGCTATTCAATGAAGTCCATGAAGATTGAATTCCATGGGTTCTCTGGAACTGGAAGTTACTTGAGAAGTCCATATGAATAATGACAAGGAGTTTTCATGCAAGCACAAGCTATGCAAGAACTGATGTAGTTCTTAACAAAAGTCCTAATATTAGGTCAGGTGTATTCATAATGAATAAGCTCCAAAGTCCAGTTTTGACCAAAATGTTTGGCTGTTGAATAATTGTGGAATGTCTGGAGTATACAGAGTTGGAGGTTGTTAGCTTCTGGAATGTAGATGCAATTGTCCCATAGGAGAAATCCTTCAGAGTTAATACTCCATCTTGGATCAAGTGACTTAGGTTTAGTTTGGAGGAGAGTGACAAAATGGCAAGTGGAAAGATAGCCTGTATTCAGCAGCACCAGCAGAGTCGGTGGGAAATACTCACAGAGAGCACTTTGAGGTGGTAGAGATAGAGAGTATAGGTGGACGACTAGTTTGTGAAACAAACTAGTGGTATAGGAATAGTGGTAGTAGAGTAGATAATATGTTTAAGAGGACAGGAGTCTGCCACTTTAAAGACTGTTATCAAAGGCTCTGTTGTTCCTGGGACTCATGGCCCAGCTTATATACATGTGAGAGATGTTTGTACATATATACTACTCTACCATGTAAGGAGTAATAAAAGTGGTGTCATGAAAGCCCATGATACTGTACATCATTTGACAGGTGTGGAAATGTGACATGTATCAAGTAATGTAAAACTTTCTCATGTCAAATAGGACATGAGAGAATTACCTAATTTTATAAACCATTGACACATTACTTCACAGATCAAGATCTAGACTGTTTATGAGAAGATCTGAAGATGAAAGATCTAATCTTATCTGATGAAATTCAACAGAGAGGGGATATGACAGGATCATTGGAAAGAGTGGATAGGATGTCAGAGTGAAGTTGCTCAAGGTTGACTAAAGCTGAGGCCTGGAGTAGTGGAACTTTTAAAAAATGTTGCCTGGAGAAACAACACAAGCTATTCCAGAGTGAAGATCAGCCTAAAATTGTTGGGGTTGACACAAGCATAGTCCTTATCCCCCTTTTTGTGGTAGATATCCCAATGTCTAGTCAAAGCATTCAGTTTCACTCTGAGCTTATCAGGCCAGTACTGAACCACCAAATTGAATTGGTTGAGATATTTGTACCACCAGGCTTGGTGGTGTGTCAGAAGCTTGGAGGTGGAAAAATATTTGAGATTCTTATAGTTCATAATAATGTCTATAGAAGTTTCAGAGCCTTCCAAGTAGTGATACCAGGACTTGAAAGCCTCAAAAATAGCCAGTACTCCTTGTTGTGTATGTCATAGTTTAACTCTGCTCTGGTTAGAGTCTGGGAGAAGAATGCAATGGGGTGGAGTTTATTGTCATCCAGAGTTGTGATGGAAAGGATTCCAGCAATGACATAGTCAGAGGCATTAGTTTTGATGGTGATGGAACCATCCAAAATCCAGTGAACAAGCACTGGAGTGGATGTAAATACATCCTTAAGGCATTGGAAGGATTTCTGACAGGCATTGGAGAAATCTCAAGGGACTTCTTTTCAGGTGAGACATATGAGCAGAACCACAATATCCAAATAATCTTGAATGAAGCAATGATAAAGGTTGGCAAACCCTAGAAAGGACTGAATGTTCTTGACTTTCCTGGTTTCAGGCTAGTCCATGATTATTTTGATCTTATTGGAAGCCATGGAGAGGCCAGAAAAGGAGAGCACATATCTGAGATACTCCACTGGTTGGAATGGAATTTACACTTCTCCAGCTTGGCATACAAGCCATTGGCATGGAAATGCCAGAATACTTCATGGATGTGTTTGCAATGTGATTCCATGTCATGAAAGTAAATCAGTATGTCATTGAGGTAGACCATAACACAGACATCTAACATGTCTGTAAAAATATTATTGACAAATTGCTGGAAGGCTGCCAGAGCATTTGTAAGTCTGAACAGCATCACCAATCACTCAAATGAGCTGTAACAAGTCTGAAAGGTGGTCTTCCACTCATCTTACTCCATGATACAAATCAAATGGTATGCATGATAGAGATCAATTTTTGTGTAAATCTTAGCACTGGAGGATGCATCTAAGAGGTCAGAAGTACAGGGAAGTGGGTAGCAGTCTTTGTGTGTGATCTTGTTTAATCCTCAGAAGTCAATGCAAAGTCAAAGGGAGCTGTCCTTCTTTTGGATGAACAACACCAGAGCTACATGCAGAAACTTAGAGTGACAGATAAATCCAATGTTGAGGTGTTCATCCAGGAAGTTGTGGAGAGCTTGTTGTTCAGTGGAGGAGATGGAGTAGATCTTTCCAATCAGGGGTTCTACACCTTCTTTCAGATCAATCTTTAAGTTGTAGGACCAATGAGGAGCAAGGGTATTGGCTTTCTGCTTGCTGAAAACATCTGCAAAATTGTGATATTTCAGAGGAACACCAGAGAGGTTGATCTTCTCATCAGAAGATAATGCAGTAGAGGTGGAGGTAGAGCAAGAGGAGATGTTTTCAGTAGATCAAAGGGAAAGAAAGAATTGGATGGAGCCCTCCATCCTGCAGGCTCAATAGAAAGCAGCTGCATTGACAAATGAGATGTGGAGGGCTGGAAGTCTGAGAGGTCTGGGCAAGTCTGAGGTGAGCAAAGAAGTGTCAATGAGCAACAGAGAGTCCTTTGAAGGCATGGAGGTCCATTTCCTGGTGGTTTGAGTGATTTTTTCTGGTGTCTATTACTTTTGATAGAATTTGGTACTTGGTTATTGGAAGTGGACTCCTCTCTCCAGAGGAATATCCTTCTGATTATATCTGCACAAACCCTTGTTATCAATTTTTGATATATTTTAGATGAGAATTCTTGCCTTATTGGAGTTTCAATACGGACTACTAACATGGTTCATACTCTTTTGTATCAGGTGAATACCATTGGAGACAATACTCATCTAAATCAACAGCCCCCACCTGCATACAGAGTACGTCATCATGATCCTCTCTTTCATGACATTCTTTTACATCCTCCGTGTTATCGGAATCAAGATGATCCTTGATTTGCTTTGCATATCAACAACCATGCTCCTGCCCCTCCATATCATGTCAACTCTCCTGAAAGGGAACAGCAGCCACTGCCTGTAAGGGTGCTTTAAGGGCAAATACCTGAAACAGAGCTTGCTGCAGCTTTAGGGCCAGTCATAAATCTGCTTATATAAGCTGGGATGGCTGCTCAGCTGAATCCTAATCCTCCAGATGTCCACCATACTGCCCATTGACTTCATGTACCAGTACCATGACCTAGGGTTCAGAGCCTTTGAGGCTCAAATGGACAACCTCACACTCTTTCTAGAAAAGAAGGACCTCCTTCTGGAAGAAGGGGATTATTGGATGGAGGATCTTTGGGCTTGAAAGCTTGATTCTCTTCACACCAGGCAATGCACTCATATCATTAAAGTCCACAGGAAAGACTTGAATTTTCCAGTTGATCCTGATGTTGCCCAGTGGTACTTGTTTACGATTTATGATGGAGAATCTTTGGTTTCTATCTTGAAAGGGAATGGTTTTCCTATTGTTTTTTCTTCAGCTGAGGAAGAGGATCACATTTGCATCTCGCATCCAGCCCTCCTTCATCATGAAGGATTTGAGTTCTTATCTCAGAAACAGTAGAGGTTTTATCCTGTGTTTCTTTGAGGGGAAATCAGTGACTTCAATTAAGGGAATTTAATTGACCCCAACAAAATTCCTCCTTATGGTCAACTACAGGAGGGTACTGAGGACCAAAGGACCAAAGCAGCCATGCAATGGTTGCATGGTGCCTATTTGCCAGGTGGTGAAATGTTCCCAAAATTCCTGACTTTAATATGGTACTAGATGTGGCTTGGAGAAGGAAGTTTTATTTATTTTTTTGACAATATCTCAATCTTCATATTTATAGAGCTCAGAACAAGGCAGTGGAGTACAAAAGGAAACACTTCCATTTTTCTTTGGACATAGCACAAGCTGAAACAGCATCTATTCGAAAACAAGTTGAGGCTCTCCTAGCTGAGAATGCCTGCTTGGCAAAAGGATGATCTGATAAGGCAGTCCAAGTGGGCTTGCTCAAGACCCAAGTGGAAGAAGAGGAAGTTCAAGGACAACCTTACCTGGCATCCAGTCATAAAAGACCCGATGCTTGGATAAGAACACTGCTTTATCCAGTGTTCCCTCTTCTACTGGTCTTAGGTGTTCCTTACGCCTGCAATATGCCTCTCAGAAGCTCAGGAGTTCTTGATAAGTACCTTATCAATACTTTTGAAGAATTAAATTATTATGCTCTAATTCACATGATCATTGGTCCAGTCAAACCTTACGATTGGGACTGGATTGAGATAATGATGGACTTTGATGTCTAGAATTATCATTTCTTCCCAGACCCTTGTTTTGATCAATGTAAGGAACAGGTGTTGAAAGACCTTCCTCTATATTCTTGAACAGTTTTACTGTTCTGATTATCATAGAAACCAAGGTACTGGAACCAGAATATTCTGAGATTCCCCTTGTTCCTTCTATCTCTTCCATAATGAATACTCATTCTGATTATATTGTTGACTATATTCTTCTTGGATTACTTTAGAATCATGTCGAAATCAGAATCTGGCATTACCAGAAATATCCTTATACTCACTGGTGCAGACAACTACACTGCATGGTTGGAGTCCATCAATGCATATCTCACTACACTCAAAGTGGCTTGGATTGCATCTGCAATTCCCCTATCCAGATGGTGCATGATCTACTGAAGAACAACAGAATGCCTGGTTGGATTCTGATTTACAAGCTGTGGGTGTTATCACCCTATATATGAAAGAAAAACTCCATACTGCTGTTAAAAAGTCCTATGGCTCCCATCAGACATCATTGGCAAAGAAAACCCTCAACACCCTCAAAACTCTTTACATTCCCACTGGTCCTACTGGCCAGTTTCACTTATTCCACCAAGCTATTAGATGGCAGATGAATGACTCTCAGGATGTCTCTGGGCAAATTGCTGTGCTGAAAACTCTGTTTTCCCAGCTTATAGCAACTGGCCTAAATCTTCTGAATAATCTCTGGGCAATGATTCTGTGTTCTGGACTCCTTGAGTTCTACAACTTTGTCATTTCAACTACTATCCACACCAAGTCCACCTCAGACTTGAAACCATCCAATATCACTCCAATGATCTTAGCTGAAGCATCTTGGAGATCTAACACTTCTCTAGTGAATCGGATATCAATGTCTCCTACCAAAGAAAAGAGACTTGCATAGAAGAGAGAATGTTGCAAGATCTGCCATAGCTCTTGGCACAAGACAGAGAAACATACTGCTTCTCTGCAGAATCAGCAACACTCTCAGCCACAGAATCAGGGGAACAACAGCTTGGGGAAGTACAAAGCTCCAAATCCAGCTGTTCCCTCCTTTTCTTTAAAATCCAAAAGCAGAGGTAAAGGAAAATTTTGTGCTAATGAAGCAACTTATATTGCTGACATGGTTTCCATGATTGTTGATATCTTTGATTCAGATTTGGATCAGACAGTCCAAAACCTTACCACATAGGTGTTGGATCTAAAGACAAGAGATCCTGATGAAGAAATACTTGGTTGGGGTGAGGATGATGGTGATGATGATCCACCTGTCATGAAGATACCTCACACCTCTGATCAGTCCTTTCATTCAAAGGTCCTCTAACCCCACTCCACAGGTGGAGGTACCAACAGGTAGGTGGACTACTTCTTCTAGGTCAATCCCCAAGAAGAAGAAGGTAAAGAAAAAAGTTTTGTTTACATCTGGTTATGGTTTTCATGGGAATCATGATAGGAACCCCATCACAGGTGAATGGAACTCTGGTGTACCAGCTGGAAGGACAGTAGATTGGTCCTCCTATGATCTGAAATTGGGCTATTCTGATCCTGTATATTTTGACATTGAATATGAAGATAGCTATGGTTCTTGCTATGCCTTTCATGATAGTAAGTCAGTTGTTTACAAGGATAAGTGGATGGTGGATTCTGGATGCTCCAATCACCTAACTCCTTTCCT
>JBBPUH010000186.1:0-11596 GCA_038094555.1 Boletus aff. phaeocephalus
GAGAGGTGTCTCAGCCACAAAGTGATTACATAAGCATTTAGCCTAAGTGGGCATATACACTGCCACTGTAACCTAAGTAAATCTAGCTTAGGAATACTTAGGACTTGAGAATTGTGTACACATCTGATAACACCCATACACAGCTGACAACTGCTGACTAATCTCCATTCCAGTGACCCAATATAGAAGGTTTATATCTAACCCTTATTGTGTGATCTGTGTGACCTTGGGAACTTTCCCACATCCCTAGTTATTAGCAGATTCATTAGGAATCTAACAAGCCTTATTGGAAAGCCTTTAGCTTTTCTAACTTATCTCTTTTAGGTACCAAGGTACCCACCATAGGAACTGTGCCAAGCAATTTCCATTGTAGGCAGTTCTATTTTTAGAACACGGAATTTTCCCGCGCTTCTACTCTTCAGATTTCAACACTACTTGTTGAATTGCTCACTTTTTGACTTGTCCCAGAAAACTTTCCCGCACCTAGTAAAACTAGTGCTGCATACTACTACCTCTGCTTATTCATATTCCAAGCAGTAGGACTCATTACATTTACTGTAGCTTGCTAGAATTGCTCTACAAGCCACATCTTTAGCTACATAGTTATCTTAGATAGTACTACAGTAGCTTAGCTAGGTTAAATAGCCAACCCTTTTCTCTGACTAATAATTGAGGAAGGAAGAACAACTGGGGATCCAATTGGTTAATTTTCATTACTCATGTAGTAGAACTAATAAGTATCTTCTATTTGATCTGATAGTTAGAGTTGTCCTTTCACCAGCTCATAACCAGATTGGGCCCGGAGGGTATAATTGCATAGAATTTGGCTAGCATTTTAGCAATCCATTATCCTGAACAATGACAGCACATGAAGAAGCCATGGGAGGTATACTCAAAGATTTACTACCCAACATGTATCCAGCCACATATTATGAAAGGGATGTTGATCACTGAAATTAACCTCAAAATTCAGGATGGACTTCTGCAACATCTTCCAGAAGACCTTTACCCACCAGTACACCCTCGCTAATGCCATCTCCTGGCTTTCCACCACCCAGATGGAATATAACTCCTCCAAGAAATCCTATGCCCCCAACCTCACTGAATACACTGCTGACTTCCAAAGCAACATTGCCCTTTCAGGCATCACCAACAAGAATGTCCTCATCAGCTATTACTCCGTTGGATTGGCAGAACCCATCATGCAAAACATTTATAAACTCAACTCTGTCCCCATGAAAATCAAGGATTGGTACGAGAAGGCCACACTCTTCAATTCCTAATTTATGCAGGCCCAGGAAACCACAAGGCTTCATGCTGGGAAGACCTCCCAGGTCATGCACTGATCTTACACCACTCCCACCCCCTCCCCTGCCGAAGACCCCAACGCCATGGATATATGCTGTAAGAGTGTTCAAACTCACCCTTGCTGAACACAAACAATGCATCAAAAAAGGACTTTGCTTCCATTGCTGACAAAGCAGTCATCTCAGTGGGGAATGCTCCAACTTTGCCTCCTCCACACCCAAGAACCCGAAGGATCGAAAGGTCCAGAAGGTAGCCAAGAAAAATGAAGAAATCCCCAAACTTATTGAGCTTGAGGAAAGCAATGATGATGAAGAAACTGTTAGAAAGGTTTCTTTCCAATGGGATTTTTAAATTGGGGAACTCATTCGACACAAGTCTCCCCTTTCTTTATGTGTGCTCCTGTAATTGTATCCTCCTCTTTGAAAGCAATGAAACTCCCCATTCAGCTTATTGAATCCTCGCACACAATGAAAGTTGTCAATGCTCGCACCCTTGTCGATAGCGGAGCAAATATGTTTTGCATTGACTGGCAATTTGTTAGAAAATACTGACTCCCCACCCAGAAACTCGCAGAACCCATCACCATCCAAAATGTCAACCAATCTGCCAATAAAAATGGCTCTATCTGCTTCACTTCTACCTTGTTCATCAATGTTGAAGGCACCATCCACAAAGTCCTCTTCTACATCATGAACTGTGGAAATGAGAATGTTATCCTTGGACTCCCCTGGTTGAAACAGACCAACCCCACCATCGATTGGACTCGACAGACTATTAACATCCCTGAAACCTCTGACCAATCCTTCAAACTCTACCAACTCCATACTGCTGACCAACTTTGCCATGATTCCCATCTCAAGCAATGAACACCATCTGCTCACCCCCCCAAGCATGTCAATGTCCATGCTGTCCATAACTCCCAACTCTATGAATACCTACACTACGAGACGGAATCACAATTCTGTCAATGAGCCAAGGAGGCTCACACCATCAACCACATCATCCGTTGTGAATCTCGCTTTATCCTCAAAGGCTCCCCCATCATTGCTAAACTCACCAATGCCACAGAGCTCGCCATGGCGGCTGAAAGGGCCAAACCAAAGGTCACCCTTTCCTCCAAATATGAACAATTCTTCTCCATATTCTTTAAAGAAATCTCTGAACACCTTCCCCCATCTTGTTCCTATGACCACAAAATAAACCTCAATAAATCCTTCACCCCAAAGGTAGGAAAAGTCTACCCTCTCTCCTCTGATGAACAGAGAGCCACTGAGGCCTTCCTCGAAGAGAACCTCCAAGCTGGAAAGATTTGTCCCTCCAATTTCCCCCAAGCTACTCCATTCTTCTTTGTAAATAAGAAAGATGGAAAACTACGACCTTGCCAAGACTACAAGTATCTCAATGAACACACCATTCATGATGCCTATCCCTTCCCCTTGATCTCTGACCTCATCGATAAGCTTAATGATGCTAAAGTCTTCACCAAGTTCGACATTTGATGGGGATACAACAACGTCAGGATAAAGGATGGTCACCAATGGAAAGCAGCATTTATCACTCACAAAGAACTCTTCAAACTACTACAGTGACTCCAAAAACCATTTCAATAACTCACTCCAATACAGTTTCCAAAGGGCCCTGCAACCACTTGTGGGAATTTTGTATAGCTTTGGTGTGACCAAATAAAGTACAAACAATCAGCTACAAATTGGTCCCTGGATCATGTGATTTGGCTTAAAGGTCATAAAGATATGGCCATTTCAAAACAGCTATACCATTGGAATAGTTTTTAGACTTTCAACAAAATTTGGATATTTGATATAGATTAGTACTTGGTATATCCTCCTTTGGCTTTAATCGCAGCCTGAACACTCCTTGGCATGCTTTCAATCAATTTCTGACACTCTTCAACTGGTATCTCCTTCTACACCACCTGAATCCTCTCCTATAATTCCAGTACTTCACTAGGAGGGTTTTTATACTCTGCCAGTCTCATTTTCAAGTAACCAATGGGATTTAGATTAGGAGACTGTGCAAGCCACACCATGGTCTGAAATTCCTGCTCTTCTAGCCATTCTCTCATCTTTTTGCATGGATGCTTGGGATCATTATCTTGCTGAAAAATGGTATGAGAAGGGTCAAGACCATAATATTGCAAAGTATTGAGTAGGTCATCCTTCAGAATTTGAAGGTAAATGTCCCCATCCATCATACCATCAATCTTGGCAGCATAGCCAACTCCCTACCAAGTCATACACCCCCATATCATCACAGAACCTTTTTCAAATTTAACTATTCCTTGGACCAGCCTAGGATTAAGCCCACCTGAACAACTCACCATGGACTCTGTCAAGCTTGATAGGATCACCAAATGGCCTATACCCACCAAGGTCAAAGAAGTCCAATCATTCCTGGGCTTCACCAACTTCTATAGACGCTTCATCCCTGATTATTCCACTGTTGCCCACTCCCCTCATCAACCTCACCAAGAAATCCTCAGAATGGAATTGGACCAACGCTTGCCAAAAGTATTTTGACTCATTAAAATGTTTCTTCCTCTCGAAACCTGTCCTTCATCTTCTTGATCCCTCTGCCCCCTTTGCCATTGCCACTGATGCCTCAAAGTATGCCTCGGATGCAATCCTCCTCCAGACCGACTCAAATGGTGACTGGCACCCCTGCTCCTACTTGTCGACTTCATTCTCTCCTGCAGAACGAAACTATGACATCTATGACAGAGAACTTCTAGCCATCATCCATGCCCTGAAGTCTTGGAGACATTACTCCATGGCTCCCCTTTCCCTGTCCAGGTCTTCACCAACCACAAGAACCTTACCTACTTCTGCCAGGCACAAACCCTCAACTGATGACAAGCTCGTTGGCTCTTAGATCTCACAGACTTTGACTTGAAAATGGTGCATGTCCCCAGAAAACTCCTTGCTGGCCCTGATGCCCTCTCTTGATGACCTGATCTCCATCCAGAAGACCCAGACTGTTATGATTTATGCTTACTCTTTTCTTTCTTTGCATGGTTTCACCTTAGCTCCTTGGACTTCATTTCCTTTTCACTGCTGACTCACCCATTCTCCATAATCCCTCACTTGCTTCATCAGTGGATACTTCCATCACCTTCTACAGTAACTCCTCTAAGAAGTCCTATGTCCCCAACCTCGCTGAATACACAGCCAATTTCCAAAGCAATGTCACACTCTTGGGCATTACTGATGAGAATGTCCTCATTAGCTATTATTCCATTGGGTTGGTAGAATCCATCATGTGAAACATCTACAGACTCAACTCCATTCCCATGAAAATCAAGGATTGGTACGAGAAGGCCGCACTCTTCAATTCCTGATTTGTGCAGGCCCAGGAAACTACAAGGCTTCATGCTGGGAAGTCCTCCCAGGTCACACACCAATCTTACACCACTCCCACCCCCTCCCCTGCCAAAGACCCTAATGCTATGGACGTGGATGCTGTAAGAGTGTCCAAACTTACCCTTGCTGAACGAAAACACTGTATCAAAAAAGGACTCTACTTTCATTGCCGACAAAGTGGACACCTCAGTGGAGAATGCCCCAACTTTGCCTCCTCCTCCATACCCAAGAACCCAAAGGATCGAAAGGTCCAGAAGGTAGCCAAGAAAGACGAAGAAGTCCCAAAACTCATTGAGCTTGAGGACAGCAATGAACAAGAAGAAACTGTTAGAAAGGATTCTTTCCAATGGGATTTTTGAACTAGGGAACTTGTTCGACACAAGTCCCCCCTTCCTTTATGTGTGCTCCTGTAATTGTATCCTCCTCTTCGAAAGCAATGAAACTCCCCATTCAGCTTATCAAACCCTCACACACAATGAAAGTCATCGATGCTCGCACCCTTGTTGATAGCAGAGCAGATATGTTTTGCATTGACTAGCAATGTGTCAGAAAACACCAACTCCCCACCCAGAAACTCACAGAACCTATCACTGTCTGAAATGTCAACCAATCTGCCAATAAAAACAGCTCCATTCACTTCACTTCTATCCTGTTCATCAACATTGAAGGCATTGCCCACAAAGTCCTTTTCTATGTCATGAACTGTGGAAATGAGAACATTATCCTGGGACTCCCCTGGTTGAAACAGACCAACCCCACTATTGATTGGACCCAACAGACCATCAACATCCCTGAATCCTCTGATCAATCCTCCGAACTCTACCAACTCCATACCACCAACCAACTTCGCCATGATTCCCATCTCAAGCAATGGACACCATTCGCTCGCCCCCCCAAGCATGTCAATGTCCATGCTGTCCATAACTCCCAACTCTATGAATACCTACACTACGAGACGGAATCACAATTCTGTCAATGAGCCAAGGAGGCTCACACCATCAACCACATCATCTGTTGTGGATCTCACTTTATCCCCAAAGGCTCCCCCATCATTGCTAAACTCACCAATGCTACTGAGCTCACCATGGCAGCAGAAAGGGCCAAATCAAAGGTCACTCTCCCCTCCAAATATGAACAATTCTCCTCTGTGTTTTCCAAAGAAACCTCCAAACACCTTCCCTCATCTCACCCTTATAACCATGAAATAAACCTTGACAAGTCTTTTGCACCAAATGTGGGCAAGGTCTACCCTCTCTTCCCTGACAAACAGAAAGCCACTGAGGCCTTCCTTGAAGAGAATCTCCAAGCTGGAAAGATTCATCCCTCCAACTCCCCCCAAGCTGCTCCATTCTTCTTTATAAACAAGAAGGACGGAAAACTACAATCTTGCCAAGACTACAGGTACCTTAATGAACACACCATCCATGATGCATACCCTCTCTCTTTGATCTCTGACCTCATTGATAAACTCAAGGATGCAAAGGTCTTCACCAAGTTCAACATCTGATGAGAACACAACAACGTCAGAATAAAGGATGGTCATCAATGGAAAGCGGCATTCATTATCCACAAAGGACTCTTTGAACCACTTGTCATGTTCTTTGGTCTCACCAACTCACCAGCCACCTTCCAAAGGTTCATAAACGACTCCTTTAGAGATATGATCGCTGAAGGATGGCTAGTCATCTACATGGATGACCTCCTGATCTTCTCCCCCAATGAATAGACCCACACCAAATGAACCAAGCATGTTCTCCAGCGAATGCAAGAACTCGACCTCCATCTGAAACTAAAAAAATGTACCTTCACCACCAAGAAGGTAGAATACCTTGGAATGATTGTTAAACCTGGACAACTTGCTATGGATCCTGTTAAACTTGATGAAATTGCCAAATGGCCTACCTCCACCAAAGTCAAAGAAGTCTAATCATTCCTGGGATTTGCCAATTTCTACAGACACTTTATCCCCGATTATTCCACCATTACTCACCCCCTCATCAACCTAACCAAGAAATCCTCTGGATGGGACTGGACCAACACTTTCCAGAAGTCTTTCGACTCATTAAAGTGCCTCTTCCTCTCAAAACCCATTCTCCACCTCCCTGACCCCTCTGCCCCCTTTGCTATCGCCACTGATGCCTCAAAATATGCCTCCAGCACTATCCTTCTCCAGACTGACTCAAATGGCAACTGGCATCCTTGCTCCTACCTGTCAACCTCATTCTCTCCCGCTGAATGCAACTATGACATCTATGACTGAGAACTCTTAGCCATCATCCACACCCTGAAGTCTTGGAGACATTACCTTCATGGCTCCCCATTCCCTGTCCAGGTCTTCATTGACCACAAAAACCTCATCAACTTTTGCCAAGCACAGACCCTCAACCAATGACAAGCTTGTTGGCTCCTCAACCTTGCAGACTTTGACCTGAAAATGGTACATGTCCCTGGGAAACTCCTCGCTGGTCCCGATGCCCTCTCCCAACGACCAGACCTCCACCCAAAAGACCCAGACAATGAAGGCACTGTTCTCCTCCCCGACTCTCTCTTCATCCATGTTATCGACACTGCTCTACATCAGAAGGTCTCATCCTCTTCCAAGGATGATTCCCTTGTTCTGAATGCACTGCAAGCCCTTGACAGGTCGATTCCCCCAGCCTTCTGCTCTCACCTTTCTGACTGGGCCTTCAACAACAGTGTCTTTACCTACCAAGGATGTGTCTACATTCTCCCAGATGAGGACCTACACTGCTCCATCATCTCTTGATGCCATGATCATGCTTCTACTGGTCACCCTGGATACCTAAAGACTTGGCAACTTGTGGCCACAGAGTTCTGGTGGTCAAGTCTTGCTTAATTTGTCCAAAAATATGTTGAAGAGTGTTCCTCTTGCCAACAAGCCAAGACGAACACACACCCCACCATCTCCTCCACCACACCAATCAAATCTTCCACCTTCCACCCTTTCCAACAAATCTCCTGCAACCTCATCACTGACTTCCCCCAGTTCTCTTCTTTCAATTCTCTCCTGGTCATGGTAGACCATGGGCTTATTAAGGGGGTAATTCTTTGCCCCACCAAGAAATCCGTCTTTGCCACTGGAATCACCACCCTTTTCTTCCACAAGGTCTACAAACACTTCGGCCTCTATGAAAAAATCATCTCCAACTGTGGTCCCCAGTTTGCTTCCACCTTTGCAAAGGAACTTGGGAAAATCCTTGGATATAACCTGTCCCTATCTACTGCATATCACCCAGAGACTGACGGAGAAACTGAGCATGTAAACCAGGAAGTAGAAACCTATCTTTGGATCTACTGTGGGAACAACCCCACCTCATGGTCTGAACACATCACCCATGCTGAATTTGCCCACAATCACTGCCCACACCCTGTCACTGGAAAATCCCCATTTTACCTTATAATGGGCTATGAACCTCATGCCCTACCTTCCATCCTCCCTGACACTGACCTCCCTGCAATTGAAGAACATCTCAAAGAGCTGACCACTGCTCAAGATGAAGCCCTCACTGCCCACAAACTCGCTCACCAAGTCATGAAAGCTCATGGAAACTGTGGCTTTATTCCCTTCACTAAAGGAGACAGGGTTTGGCTCAAGGCCAAGAACCTCAAATGCTGTTCCCCCACTCCAAAGTTCAATCCCAAACAAGAAGGACCCTTCACCATCACAGAAGTCCTATCTCCCCTCATTTACTGACTCTGCTTACCAAAAACCTGGAAGATTCACCCTGTGTTCCACACCTCCCTCTCATTGCCCTATTGTGAAAACAGCATGCATGGCCCCAACTTCCCTTCTCCACCACCTGACCTAATCGAAGGAGAAGAAGAATACAAAATAGAAAAGATCCTTCGCCACTATGGATCTTCCTCTTGCTGTATGTTCTTGATTCGATGGAAAGGATACTCCACCAAAGAAGATTTCTGGATCCCAGAACAGAATCTCAAACATGCAAAGTCTGCTCTCTTAGAATATAAAAGACTCCATCCCTTTGCTTTCCCTTCTTCATAACCCTCAAACAACTTTTACCATGTCTATTGAACAGCTTTCTATCTCTTCTGAATCATCTGTCACTGTCTCCTCCCCTTTGTCCACTCAGGCCTCCCCTGGATGGACCATCTCTGTACTCTCTGACAACTTTTCTAACATTACCCCCATGCGCCTTCCTGGCATTACCCATGTTTCTGTACCTGCCCCTGTAGTCTTTCGTCCCCTTTCCCAAAAAACCTTTGGAGCTCGCCCAGCTTTTCCCCCTGTCATCGCCATTGATGTTCCCCCCCTTCCCAACAACCTTCGAGAAGGACCACCACCTGCCAACTACATTTGTGCATTGTTCCACTACCTGGTGGACTCCCGCCTCATCATTCCATTTGAAGCCCACATGGACATGGACTCCCACTTCTTTGCCCTCTACAAGGCTTACCTGCAAACACAACATCTCTTGGTCATTACCAACAATTTCACCGCCCTCAACTCCGCTCCCCTCAACCACAACTATGTTGCCACTATCCAGGCCTCTATCCTGGAGAACCTCCATGCCATGATGTACCAGTTAGGCTTTGGAGAGTTCCTCGTCAACATTGATCAATATACTGTTGAGTTGGCTGTTGAGAATGCCCATCCCATCCTGCCTATCATCCATCCTGCCTTGACCCTATGATGACCCTCCTCCCCCTTGACACCTTCCATGTCTTCTGAACCTCTGACCCCAGCTGAACTCACAGCTGTACAAAGAGCCGAGAACCTCCACAAACGACAATGCCTTCTCACTGAAGGACCCCTTCCCTCTTCTGACCATCGATACCAAGATACATGCCACCAATGCCATCGCCTTGGACATTTCTGAATCCATTGCCCACTTTACCAGTGCCCCATCATCCAGTGTAGGCAATGGTGCCCCGGTCACTCTCAAAGGGACTGCCCCTTCGCCACCAGATGACCTTCCATACACAGTAGGACCACAAACACTCCCTCTGGTCCTATCCACAATGGAGGATCTTTGGCTAATCACCTCTCTGATGCTTCATCCCCTCCTTGTTACCTGATCCCATTATCTTTCTTGTTGTCTTCATACTGTTCCACCAGGTCTCACCAAGGCTCATCATCTTCCAACTCCTCTTGCTCCTCTTGCTCTTTCCAGTCATTGGGATCTCATCATCATCATATCCTTGTCCCTCCACCTCATCCTTGCTCTTCCTCTCCTGGAGATGATGTCATTCCTGAAAAAGGTTACTCAAACATCACGGGTTCGCCGGGCTACTCTTACTCTTCACTTTACAATTACTATTAGGTTCTTCGACGTTGTCTTGAATCTAGTATGGGGGTAATGTTACGATTCATGCTTACTCTTTTCTTTCTTTGCATGGTTTCATCTTGGCTCCTCAGACTTCATTTCCTTTTCTCTGCTGACTCACCCATTCTCCATAATATTCCACTTGCTTCATCAGTAGATGCTTCTACCACATTCTATAATGTTCCATTCTTACTTAACTACTATTCTTCTATGCCTACTCTTATGCTTTCCTAAAGGTATATAAACCTTTGATATCTCGCCAATGTACTTTAGCTTAGATCTCCTTGAGTCTCCTCTGAATCCACTGTGTTTTCCCTTTGCTCTAAGCCCAGGCATTAGACCTGTCCTTGAACCCTTGACCAGTCACTCCCACTGTTGAGTGGAGTGTCCTCCCTTGGACTTTGGACTACCATTGAGTGTGTGCTTACCTTGAACCTTCTTGAACTTATATCTCGAGGCTACACTCATCCCTACCTGGGCCAAGCATAACATTACACTTGCCTGGGTAGGGATGAGTGTAGCCTTGAGATATAAGTTCAAAGGGGTTCAAGGTAAGCACACACTCAATGGTAGTCCAAAGTCCAAGGGAGGACACTCCACTCAACAGTGGGAGTGACTGGTCAAGGGTTCAAGGACAGGTCTAATGCCTGGACTTAGAGCAAAGGGAAACAGTCTAGATTCAGAGGAGACTTGAGGAGATCTAAGCTAAAGTACATTGACATGGTATCAAAGGTTTATATACCTTTGGGAAGAGTGTAAGGGCAGGCATAGAAAAGTAATAGCTGAGTAAGAATGGAACATTGTAAAAGGTGGAGGAAGTATCCACTGATGAAGCAAGTAAAGGATTATGGATAATGGGTGAGTTAGTGGTGGAAAAGAAATGAGGTCTGAGAAGCTAAGGTACTATATAACCATGCAAAGAGAGAAAAGAATAAGCATGTATCATAACATTACCCTTGTACTAGATTCAAGACAACATTGAAGAACCTAATAGTAATCATAAAGAAAAGAGTAAGAGTAATCTGACAAACCTGTGATATTCAAATAGCCTTCTTTGGGGATGACATCATCTCCAGGAGAGGGAGAGCAAAAATGAGGTGGAGGGATAGGAATGGGATGGCAATGTCATATCCATGACAAACTCCTATATCTGACCATCTCCAATTGTTGTTATTCAACTCCAGTCATCTCCACCAAACTCCTTGCAGGAGTTCAACCCTGGTCCACCAATTGTCCTGGACTTGCCTTGGAGTTCCTCCGCTTTCCAGACTTCCTATTTTGTATATTCCCTTTTGTCCTAGTTCCATTCTCATTATCTTTCCTTCTGTCTAGTACAGCCTTTTGGATACTTAGTATATTTGTCATCCCAACACCCCTGCTTATTCAGGATGTGTCTTCAGCATGTACATTCTCCATCCTGTCTTATTCATCCTAGTGTACATCACCTTCTTACTTTCTTAGTCATCTCTGGTCTGGACTTACTCCAGACATTTTAGGACTTCATATATAATCTCTGTACTTCCTCCTGTACTTGTAACTCCCCAGTTCAAATATTATATGTCATTGTGTATGTTCACTATGCATCATTAATATTACCTTTCC
>JBBPUH010000187.1:0-18381 GCA_038094555.1 Boletus aff. phaeocephalus
GCCGTTCAGCCTACGATCCAGGTAAGGGCTTGAATGTAGCTGTGGATGATTCGTACTGATCCAAAGATGAATCGGTCAGTCTCGTAGCTCGTGGGCAACAATCTGTACTCGCAACGTCCCCTCGGCCACACTACAGGCCACAGCAACAGAAGGGTCGCCAGTCTGGCGGGTTCTCTTCCTTTCTAAAGTACATCTTCCGCCGTCGCTCGAGTCAGAACGACAGGAGAACGACATCCAGTTCCCACGATGTGCTACCTCCTGCTTCAGGCCACTCGGCGTCAGACCATTCGAGGTGTGTTGCCTCTCTCTCGAATCGATCTTGTTCTGAAGCAATCTTGAAAGCATACCTGATGACCATAATAATCCGGGACATCGCTAAGCGGATGTCCGGAGCCTTTACATCATAGAGAATTCAATCTACGGGAATACGGATATATTGATACCCCGGACTGTAGCCTTGTCTTGTTACTCAAGGCTAGTTTATGTATACCCATGGAACGATTGTATCGATATTTCACTAGTACCTTCTTTTTCCCACACGACACTGTTTAGAATCTGGTGTTACAGCTTGGCCAGAGTTTTGATCCACGCTTCATATACCATTCCCACCTTTGGCGTATTAACCATGGTAGGGTATCTACTATCGGACTCCAACGGGTTGTGAAGTCATTCACAATCTAGTTTCTTTCTCCATTGGGGTCAACGCCAGATGTGGTGCGATCAAAGTAACTGAAGCCTACGGTCCACAGTGGCGGCCTGCAAGTCCGTTTCGAATCGACTCGGAGTCGCACAGGAAAACAGTTCAAATTCTCCTGATCTCAGCAGCACTTGGAGTAATCTCCGAGCGGATCTGTTAGAGAAGCTGAGGTGCGAACCCTCCTAGCAAGGTGGATCGAATCCGTACGCTCCACGGAACATCATCATGATGGTCGAATTTCTGTGAACTCAGGCTGTCCATCAGAGCTTGAAGCCGATCACTCACAGGGTCTCTCAGCACGATGATGCTTCAACACCTTCCAAGTATTTACTTGAATAGGGATCATTCTCGCCGATGAAGTCGCAAGGCCCGTAAAGCGCGAGAGTGAACCTCCTAAATAGATGCCGTGGCCGATCGTCGTAGGAACCAGGATAAAAGCATATCCTAAAGATGTTGAATGGCCTTCGAATAACAGTACCGCGTTCCGCTAAAAAACAAGGAAAGAAGACACGAGAACATTCTATTCGACCTCGGGTGTTTCTTCCTAGAAACATTAATTCTATCACGGAACGCGGTCGTCCAAGCGAGTCTCTGCACGTCCAGAGTGACAGTGGCAGAGCGAATAACAGCCGCAAGCCACCGTCTTGCTGTGTTGATTTGAATATGCCTGTGGCACAGTGGGCAACTCGAAGAGTCATTATTCTGTTTACGGATTGTCAGGCGCTCCTGGACACGAGTCCGACACACGGTCCTACGAATGTCATCGAAGCAGACCCGTTAGTAAATTTCCTGTATTTGCGTATGAAAAACTACAGCACCGTCAACACATGTAAACGGACCCCTCTCGGTGGCCATTGATCACATTCCCCGTACATCGCGCAGATCTGCTCAAACTCATTTGCAATGTCCACGAGTATTTTTGGGGTCAATGTTGTTGTCCAGGGAAGAGAACCAAGTTTCCTGACCCCAGGGCCCAAGTGGTTCCCAAAGGTGAGCTAAGGAACCACGCGATAGGACCCAACGAGCAATTAACACCTCCGGCACTCCAAATGATGTAGGAGGCAGTGGCTGTTTCGCCTTGTACTAAAGAGATCACGAGGAAGGCCATGAATGCGTGTAGAATCTGATCATCAAACTCAGCCGATGACATGGTGGTGGCATGGAATATGACCTTGACAGGCAATGCTCGCATGTTATATGGAGTCATAGCGGTGCAAACTTGTAGCCTCGTGGTAGAGTGTTGTCATATTCGTGGAAGTGCTGAACCGTGTGGATCCTTTCAAGATGTTAGTCTATTGCGGCTCACCATACCATAAAAATGTAGGTGCTGCCACAACTTTCGAGAAACCAGTGTCAGTGCTAGAGCAACCGGCGTAGCCTGTCAATGGCGCTCAATGTGAAGTGGAACATGCGGCGATCGGGAGATGTGGGATGTCATCATATTACCTCCCTTTGGTGTGGCATGATGTGACTCGGAAATACCCTATTATGCTAACCGTTATGCCCGCTCGGACTAGCAATGCTCACTGTGGAAAGCGCTTGAGGCCTACAGCACTTGCTGCGCGGCCCAGCCCCGGAACTTGGCAAAGTCACTGTTGTCATAGGGAGTCAGTTACAATAGGAGTCATGGGCATCACCGGTCACCTTGGTCCGTATGTACATCACGTACTTAGTTTACCATTGTCGGTGCAAGGAGGCACAGATCAGAAAAAAAAAACCCTGTGGTGATCTATACGCAAGCGATACGAACGGATGGCACATACCCGGTGGTCAAACCTGTCCACAATATAGTGAACTACGCTAAATATGCATGAACCGGTGGCTCACGTTGTCAATTATGAATCCATTCGGGGAATAATAGCTGGGTCGTGCAGGCATGCATGCGCTACGCCTCCTTACATACACTTCGCGCCCGCACCATGCCGTCCATTCTTGCCCAATCTTAAGCGAGCTAGACCGCTTTCGGTTCTTATGGATTCGGAGCTATCCCATGAATAACGAGCCAAAATAAAGGAAATCAAATGGTTTGGCAAGGGGGAAACGCAAATGAAGAGTCGGGAGCGGCAGATATGATCCCGAGAGCAACTTCAACGCCCTGTGGCTCGGCATTGCATACGTGTTGTCCTGGCGCCGAGCATGCTGCCTAATGCACAGAGCTCGGTTAAGCAACAGCGGATGGGAAAATAGATGAACCGTCCCTCACTGCTTGTGCGCAGTACCACATGTCGCCCACCTACTTTTGTTGATCTGTCCACTTCATGCCACCTCGCTTTTTTTTCTTTCTAATAGAATGTAGACCATACGGCACTTTCGCTTGCGCTCAAAGCTATTTAATATCCTGCACGATACGGAAGACCACAGCGTTCGGTGGCGGGTGTAAGCAAGTCTCCGCTACTATCGAGGTACATCCCGGGCCAATGCCTTGAACGCCAAGTTAGTAAGCAGTAGCACGGCTATGCACAGTCTATGAGAAATGGATACCCGCCTAAAAGTTGACAACGTCCGGCTCGGCGAGCTCACAGTCGGAGGTTAGTACGTGCGATGCACATTGCAGGCGGAGAGTGCTCGGATTCTCGGACTCGGAAGCTTTGTGTGGCCGAAACACAGCCTTCCAAATAAAGGCAAGAATACACCGATACATAATTTGGTCTCGTTCTCGAACTTGCTCGAGGGAGGGCAGACTCAAATTAATTCGGCCGCCCTTGGACTACATTAAAAGATTCAGGAAACGTACCCGTGCCAAGTCGCTTTTAAAAATGGCTCATCAAAGTTCGAACAGAACTTAACCGAATGGTGCTATATGCATTGATCATCGGATGGTAGCCGACTACCGCTTATGCTCACAAAGAAATATTGTTTTCTTCCATTTGCTCTCTCCTCTCAGGTAGCTGCCGGAGGAACCGTGTTCCGAAGCTCCGATCCAGACGGTTTGGTTGAATGTCTCTCTGTCACTAGCTCTTAGCCTATCATTGTTCCACACCCCTTTTTCCCGTGGATACTCATCGACAATGTGTTCTGTGAGAGTCCAGGTAAAGTCTTGAGGCAATTTATTGAAATGTCGCACGATGAAGCACAAGCCTGGTCAGGAGAGCGAGATACTTGATTACTGTAAGTAACATGTACTAATCTCTTCACATCAGCTTCGATGGAACCTGGTGGAGAGTTCCAGTTCGACTCTGAACAGCTCTGAGCGAGTACCGTACCTTCGTTGTGTTCTGGTACTCGATACCTGTCTAAGTTATGGCTCGTCTTATAACAATGCATTGCCCCCGAAGGCCTGATTCCAGGCTAAATGGTATTTGCAATGCAACGACAGTCCCACTCGAATGCCAAAGACGCGGATGTTTTTGCTCCGAATGTCGTCCAAGTCATCGTTGCTTCCGGCTGTCATCTTCATGGGATTCTTGAGGTTCGAAGTGGCCGACCATTTACTTAATCGACTAATTGAAAACACGACACATTCCTCTCCAACTCTCCTTCGGATTTCAAAATGTGACTTTTCACGTTCGGGAGAGACTCCGCCGGTGGTCCTCTTGATCATGGAACTTATATTGGAGCAGCAAAGTACAAAAGTTTTTCAGGCCCATGTTTACAGTTGACTTTGTATTTCTGTGCTCTTGTTATTTTTCTCACTTCTCTTTAGGACTTTGCTCCTATGTCCTTGCAAATAACGCAGAGGTTGCCATGCCTTTGCTACTCTCTGTGATAGACTTGCTGCATCGACAAAGGCAGTCTTTTGGAAGTATTTGCTCTCTCCACTACTTGACAAGGACCGAGCGACACTTGGACACTCGTTAACGAACTAGTAAACCTGATGTTAGTCCTGCCTGCCTACCGCCTTTCAAAGCGGGCGGGTCTGTTGCTTCAAGTTGTCTGTCTCTCGTCAACTAGGCTCGAGTTCCGCTCTGCAAGCAGCCCAAGTATGGGATTGACCAACATCATTTGCAGGATCACTTTTGGCTCGTGGGTCTCCCGTCGGATCCAGGAAGCTCGACGGTACTTGGGGCGGTGTTGCCACCATGTTCAACCATATTGTCACCCAGGGAAACCCGGACATGGCGGTACTTTGCCGTCTTTTTCGTCTTGAGGAAGGATTCCAATTGACCGGGTCCCTGTTCGCTTCCTCTCTCGTTTTGACGCGACCAACATCAAGGAAGGCTTGTTGTTTACTCAGATCGGCCAGGTATGTTCTTTCCATACCGTATACGCCTTTGTTGCACAATGACCGTTATCGCTAGGTCCCTTCGGCGCGCACGTATTTGACGTGGTATCACCAATACCTGCAGTTCCTGTTTCCGAGTGCTGGCTGCGGCGTCCGCCTTGTCCGAGTATACCTTGCCGATAAGGGAACATGGTTCTCCTCTCTCAAGGAGGTCAGGTCGAGTCTGAGCGTTATTGCCTTGGGGACACCAACCCGAAAGATCCTTTGTTAAGTCCTGCAGACGTCATCTTGGGAGTCCAGGAAATCCCCGAGGACAAGGAGATTTGTAAAGAGTTTATAGATTATCCGATGGTACAACAGGTCGTTAGTACCGTTGTGACCTTGACTTTAAGCTCACGCCTTCGACCTCCTGGCACATATATATGGGCGACGACATGCCTATACCTTTATCTGCACTTGACTGTCGTAGATATGATTCAGGACAAGACCAAGTCAAGCGCGATGGCGAACATGAAGCGCCCAGACATCGGAACGATTGGTTGGTTCAAATGCAAGGCGAGACAGGGCACAACAGCTCGATTCGGAAGGACGATTCATATGTACTGAAGGAGAAAAGAATAAATATAGTGGATCATATATACCATATGCGAAACAACGAAGAGATGAATACAGTAAAATGGTGGGTCATGCTGTAGATGCGACGCGAATTTGATTGATCGTCGTTGATAACGCATTGACCATGACTAGTAATGTCAGGCAACTGAACCATACCAAGTGCTTTACCACTTGACTTTGAATATTGGGCATGGGGTGTAACACGATATCTTTCCAAGGTCATATTCCAAGTCCAATCACGATGCGCAACTAGACCATTAATTCGTCTTCAGAGTCATACGAACGTGGCAGGGGCTGCAAGAGGGAGGCCACGTTGGCATCCTCCGGGTGTATTATGCATATCACGAATAGCATTATCGCTGCGATGATGGAACCAGCCACCAGAGCAACAAATTTGCTGACACTCTGAGAGGCAATGAACAAGAATTGGGCAGTGAGCAGGCCGACACCCCATAGGTAACTCGCCCTCGGGAGACTAAATGCCACCGATGATGGAAGGAAACCGACGGTGTTCGATTTAGCAGAACGCAGGTAGCGTGCCTGATAGTCAACAGGTTAGCGGAAGGAACAAGCGAGAGTGGGAGTGTAACGAACGCCGACGCCAGCACTGGATTCCGCAAGAGGATGATGCCTGAGATGGAGACAGGAGGCGGAGGTGATGCTGACTGCGCAAGAGAGAACCGACGGTATTGATGTAGACATCGTACCACCGCGCACATTCGCAAGTAGAAGACTGGCTCTGAGTGTGCTTTTTTGAGACTGCGCTGTGGAATAGCTACCGCCTGACTCACATGAGTACTGGAAGGCTCTGGATTTCAAGTATCAGAAATGTCGGCCTCAGGATTGACACAACATACCCATGATAGACTGGACGTCCAATCAGCTAGACAGATCGACAAGAAGCGAGTCCACTGGTCCGTGTACACTTCTTCGTTCACATACAAGTCGTCCAGGAGGTTAATATAGTGTAGGGGTATGCCCCACATGAGGAGATTTGCCGTGTTAGACAACCATTTGTGTTGAACAACGTCATGGTGAAACATTTCTTGTAATCTATCTAATTGGGCGGGTCGTTGTCCATGAAAGTTGACAAATTGTTGATTTTCTGCAAATGAATGTTCAGCATGACATTCTTGCAAGCTAGAAAACCTACTTATTGACCCAGCGAGACGTGCTAATGTAATGTCAGACTTATAAAGGGAAGTTCGATTATCTCTTACCAGCATAACAGAGTGTATATCCATCCACGGACTGCCCTGTGACGTATGCACAACAATAGGTGGCCTCGGAATTGCACAGGACCGACAGACACACCTTGCTTCCTTGAAAGCAACTCTAGGAACTGCCTGCACATCTCTGGTGGATAGGGAAATGTTGAGGTTTTTGACGTCAATCTGTCTGTTTCCACGGTTAGCCGATTTAATGAGACTATACAGTTGTAATGCATCTTACCGGCTTGACCATGAGAAATGATGTTGCAGAGTTCATTCACGACTTTAGAAAATTCGAGTTGCTGTTCGTGTGACTCGTGGTGCATTGGGAAAAATTCGACGTGGACCCAATATAGCCGGGTTAATTCCGTTTCTATCCGAATGAGATATTGAATGAATTGGCATGGATGTGACCCACCGAGATGGGAAAGGGAGACTACTGATGGGATATTGAGTGCTTCAGTATACAGATCCTCGAGCCAGAAGAGCTCCCTCCCAATATGGTCAACAAAATAGTAGTTGATAGTCGCTTGGTCATCTGCTAGTTCCAGGAAGAGCTCGCATCTGGAAGGAATTTTGATATCGTGGCAGTACAGCTGTGCACCTGCAGTCGTTATACCATCGAGAATTCGGTTGTGGACCTGTGCGTCTTCCAGGTTTGCTTCGGTAATAACGGCGAAAGGGAATTCACCAATCAGCACATAATATGGCTGTCCCTCTGGATGTATGAAATGGTGCCAGTTTTTGACCAAGGACGTGCCAATTTTAGCCACTGTATCGGATGGCTTCGAAGTGTTGACTTCAAGTGGTTGAATGGATTTAATATGAGGTCCCCTGCCAATTATCCGAGAACGGAGCTGAACACTGAAGGAAGCGTCGGACGGTCATCCGTAAAAGGGTCAGGAGAGAATCCGAGAGACCCACCACACCGAGTTTTCATACCGGGAAGTGTCCGCAGAAGTTACAGGGTTGAGTTGGAATGAGGTGTTTTCTGTCAACCCTATGGTCTGCATACTTTCTGTGCATAACCACGAGAGTTTGCCTCGTATTTAAGTGTACAATGACACAGCACTTCAAGTGGTAAAGGGCGGAATTAGTACGTGGCGCCGTTCTCAGTTCGAAGTTCAACGGAACTGTTCGGTTCGGTTCGCCAGTTCGGGATAACATGATAATATTTTAGAATGACGTTATGTAAGGTTTACATTGGAATGTGAACTAACTGCTCCGTGAACTATAACCGCCTTCAGGACACACCATCTCCGCTGCACATTTCAGGAGTCGTGCACTCGTTTGTCAATCGTCTGACGGGCTAGCATCACTGGCCCCACATTTCTGGTACATTCGACAGACAAGCAACTTCTTCGTATCCAAGTTGACAAATCGTGCAGGACATGCGGTGAGTCCGCTGGTTCCAGTCCCGGTCACTTGCCATCATCCATCACGAGTGTTGACCGGTAAGGGAGAAACCGTGATTTTCATTGCAGCAGAAGCGCATCGTACTTGCCGCGCCGCCAGCGCACAATAACCAGTGAGTGGACCTAAATCGCTCTTTGACTGCAGCTGGTTTGTTGCGAAACAATTTCTTATTTGGGCTCCATTAAACTATTCCTTTGCCGATTCTCGTCCTTTCAAAGCGATCAGGACAAGCTGCTTTGCATGACAAATTTCGTCGTAAATGATTGTGATCACCAGAAATGTCCTTGGCCCGATTGTCTCCTTGTCGAAACTGATCTATCGGGAGTCACGCTTCCGTCTTTCTCCAATCACAGGATCTCACGGTGTGTAGGCTTAAAGCCAGGGCAAGTTAGGTTCTGAGAAGAGCTATCCAACTACCAACTTCTTCGTTATCTTTGGCGTCATTAAGAGGACATGTGCTCATAATATTTCCACACTGCCAACGGAGCCCCTCAATCAAGCGGCCAAGAACCTGATCATGTGGCTTATCCTAGACTCATAAAAACTGTCCTTATCCTCCGCATCGTTCACTGTATTGTCATACCGTTGATCAGCTATTGAGCGCCATTCCACCCCTATGGCGAGCGTACAAACTCGTTCCAATCCACAGGAGCACTGCAAGTAAGTTCCCGATTAAATTTCTGATTCATCCGGGTATGCTAATGTCGTCACTCAGCGATGGTGCTGAGTCTGACTTTTCGTTGTCAGATCAGGAGGATACAACCCAGCAACCTTCTGGAGAGTCAGTTTACTTCTTTTTGGCACGACTGCTTTGAGATGAATGTGCTACTCGTCAGATCCAAAGTAATTATCGAACGTGGTAAGCAAAACAAAGACCGATCTGGAGGTCCTAAGGAGTTCGTTTATCGTACCGCTATCCCGGAAAACTGTGTTTCGCTGATTCACTCGGTTTTAGTAAGCCTCAAACGTTGAAAACCGGGGAACGAAGTGGCAGCCAGGGGACCAGCCAGTCGGTCGCCTTTTCACAATGTTTGTAGCTTGATATGACTGAAAACTATACTTCGAAGGCCACTGAACGATCCTCGCTCAAGATACCCGGAAAGGAAGGGCACAGGTAGCCAAAACGCTAGAAGGTTCCCTTATCTATGTTATGACCTTTGCATGTTGTGTCTGATTGACTTGGATTTAGTGTGTCCCAAACACCCAAACCGAATCCGGATGCAGGAAAATCAGAGCGGGTCCCACAGGTCAGTTACTTTGTGGTCATATGTGTTTGGTGTGACTGATTGGCGAGAATCCATCTCTCAGGCCCCTGAATCGTCAGAGGACAAGAAGAGTAATGATTCGTGAGTTCTGGGACATGTTGCGTCTTTGCAGTACTGCAGTAATTCTGGCTACACTGTATATCGTCTGTACTCATTCCAATACGACAAGTTTTCTGCAAAGCTGTACACTTCCTACACAGAATACTGTGCTGCTCGAACGTCTCCTGCTGTAGTTCCTCTACATACCACACGGCATGAGCACAGCCTTTGCTTGCAGGATATTTAAGACAGACCTTCTATTCCCTGCCTAACTGAACTTGAGTTTAAGTTAGCATATTCTCTGGTACACAATTGCCATGCCTGGCCGTCTTTCGAAATTTCTCAGTCACAGATCCAGATGAGAAACCCAAGTACACCTGTGGATGGTTTGCACTGCTCAACAAAAGTCAGTCTCGCGGCTCGCGGGCAACAAATGAAGCTTGCAGCATCCTGGTGGTTGTCCTTCCAGCCGCAAGAACAGCATCGCCAATCCCGGAGTGGCCGATTCTCTTTGTTTCTGAAGAGCCTGGTCTGTCGTTACTTGAGTCAGAGCAATAGAAGAATGACATCCAATCATCACGACATGATGCCGCGAGCCACACGACGTCAAGCCATTCGAGGTGTGCCATCTCTTCTGAAACAACATTGAAAGTATACTTCCTCCTAATGAATGGGTCACTCTTCATCAACTGAATGGTTGAACACTTCCTTCAGCTATCTTCCTTCACAACACAGTGGAGTCACTATTGATACGGCGAAAATCTATACACCAATTGAGTTTAATCCATAGACTGTAGGTTTATGTTAGATTATACCCACCGATCATCAACTACATATTTAATCTGCACACCTTCCCATCCCATCCTGTACGACCCCATTTCGATTTGTTATCGATTCTGCTCGATGATCATGCATCCATGTATTGGTTCGCCAGTCGTAATATATATCACTTCCTTGGGGTTTTGATGTGTCTCATGTACCGTTCCCATCGTGGTCGACATGTTAACCTCTATCTTATCTACTATCGAGTGCCAATGTATCGTAAGAATTATTAATGAACCAGTTTCTTCATCCGGGAGTCCGAATACGTGCGATCAAAATAAGTCCAGATGTGAACTTGGCCGATTGGCAGGCGCACTGCAAGTTACTAGTGAAATATCTGTTTCGAGTTGGTTCGTACGGGAGAACAGTTCGATTTTCTCTCGATCTCAGGAGTAATCTCCGGGAGAACTTACCTGGGCCGTGAACGCTCACAACAACACGCATTGAATGCGTTTCATAGGACGCTCGTTGGCTCGAGCGTCCCGTGGACTTGTGGTCGGAATTCTGTGAAACTCACAGGATCTTTGGATCCCTTAACAAATAGAATGTCCATCAGAGCGTAAAGCCGTCACTCACGGGTATTTTCAACACGTTGATGTTCCAACCCCATCCGACAAGTATTCAGTTGGCAACAATCATCCCCGCCGGTGAAGTCGTAGGTTAACTTCTGTAGAGCACGAGGCCGAACATACGGCATAGATTCCTATTGATATCTGTGGAATGCCGACCATCGGGCTAACCGCCCACAGCATTCAGTTACAGGAGAGAAAGTGGGGATAAAGCATCGCATAATGATGTTTCTGGATGATAACTTTACCAGTTACCACATTCCGGACGTCCCACTGGTTGGTTTGGAATGATCAAGTTGGATCATCACTTTGTGTTGTAATTGTTGTACCTGTAAAAAGTTCCCTAAAACCATTTTAAGGGGTACATTTAGTCACAGGAGTATGTCGAGAGTGATACACCAGCGGTGAGTAAATTTTCATCGAGCATTTCAACCCATCATCTTTCTGCGCTAATCCGAACTGGGTCGGACACATACACACCTGTGCACAAAAGGCATCATTCGACCTGTATAGGTTGTATTCAAATTTCAAGTGATTCTAGACGCGGAGTCTACAAATGTTATTAAGAAGTCAGGACCCCTGTTAAATTTATTGTAGCCAGACTTGAGAAGTCACAGAACATGTATGGCGTACCCTACTTGACACTTATAGAACTTTTGATAAGTTCCACCCATGCCACGTAGATCCGACCGTCCTGCAGCCTCATTTCCGAGGTGCACGGTATCTTGGAAGTTGGAAATCAAAGTCTTCGTCCGAGGAAGAACCGCGTCTTTTGAGAACTGGCTCGAAGTCCCTGCCAATAAGCGCTTCATAGGTCTCGTGGTGGCTCAGTGATATTAACTCCACCTACATGTAGCCACAGCCTGCTAGACCACTTTTGTATCTGGAAAGGGGGCCTTGATGCTGTCTGTCAAGAACACAAGGCCTCCATAAAAGTTGAAGTGGGGAACGTTCCAATGTGCAATGATGGTTCCTCCTGTAACTTAATTACCTCTAGGAAAAAAATTTTAATGCCTCATACGCCACATACATGCACATATATCTCGGCCGAATGAGTTCATTCCGGAGCCAAAGCGATGTAAAGTGGACCCCGTGGCAGGCACACGACGTGAACGGCTTATAAAAGAAGTGCACAGGTGCAGGCGTCAGTTAAAAATATTAGCGCTGCAACTCGCCATTCCATATGAATCTACTACGACTTTTCGAGAAACGAAGAGCGCCAGTAGGGTTGGAGCGAACTAAGGCGTGGGCCGCGTGGCACCATTAACATCCGCGAAGCCGAATGCAACGCACAGGAGATGAACAGATGTGGCATGAATGCCAAAGCGGGCGTCGAATGCGGACCGCTCCATGATCGTGCAATTGGCACAATTTACTGTATATGGAGTGCCCAGAGACCTACAGCAATTGCTTATGGATGCCGCAGCCCAACAGACCTGTCGAACTATTATCGTAGAAAATCAGCTGGAGTGGGAGCAATGGGCGACACTTTGGTTGAGCGGTGCTCACTTGGCTTCGCCATTAATACAGACAAATCCGAACACGCTCGTGCCAATACGCTAGTCCCTAAGAGGAGGCACCCTCACCGATCAAAAAACTCCAAGCTGTATTAATCTGGGCACAAACAAGATCAATGCCTGCCACATAACGAATGCTTGATGCTGCTCACAACATCAAACTACATGCACGACGGATTAATGTTTCCCAAAGAATTCCCGAAAGGCTCGGTGCTGCGTGCATGTGGTCAGGGTCAGCAGACGCCCATTGCATTGCCCAGTCCGCACAAGACAGACCACGGAAGAAAAAACAAGTGGAAAATGGCGGACGGGAAAATATATTAACTGTCCCTGACGAGTCTTTTACGACTTGCTGCGTTGCACCACATGTCGACCACCCACCTTCCTTGATCAGTGCACTTCGTGCAACCTGGCCCTTTCCTCCAGTCTTTTTAAACGGAATGTAAACCATGCTGCACTGTTGTTCACATTCGGAGCTATTCCCGATGTGATAGGGAAGACCCACAGCATTTGGTGGCAGCTATATGTACCTTCCAGCAAGTTCTAGGTCTCCGCTATCGAAGGACATCCTGCCCCTCGAGCTCAAAGTCAGTACATGGTAGCTCAAGACTATACAGGCAGACCTATAAAAATGAACTCCTGCCTAAAGATTGACAACCTCCACCTTGGTGAGCTTTGACGGTCAGAGCCTCGGAGGGCTATATTCGAGTTGCGGCATGGACACCGGAAATTCAGAAGATTGCGGAACGAGGATGCACTGGGTAGTCGAAAATAGGCAAGGATCCGTTTCGTCGTTGGCGCTCTTGGACTTCAGGACGGTACTTACGGAACATTCCGAAATTTGGGTCACACGAGTGCTTCATACCCGCGTCGAAACGATTTTCACTGATCGTCCTTCCAAGTACCATAAGGCATGTTTAGTCAGTACTCGGAGAGTTCCTGATCAAGCTAGGTTGTATCGAAGTCGTGTAGCCTTCCATAAGGACAGCCGCGCAGGATGCGTAAAGGCGCTGTTATCGAATATCAATCCTATCACCACGGAAAAGATTTGAGAGAAAAATGGACTGCTTGACAGAATCTGGCGCAACCCTCGCCGAGTGGGAATCGCGTCCGTTGCCAAGCATTGAGAGATGACAACTCTGGTTAGTACTCCGTTCGCTTCGTGAGCAGTCCAGGTTCCAATGAACATAACTAAAGGTGCTCTGAATCGGTTGGTCGACGTTACGCTCGTATCATTATCATGGCGCAAGCATAATTTGTTGCGTGAGACACAGTCGACGCGGAAGAACTCGTCCCCTGCAATATCATGATAGTAAGACAAAGATGTCATTGAAAAAAGGACTTGTGGTTGCATCAGTTTTTGACCAGACTCGTACTAGGATTTCTCGACAGTAGACCAAACCTTGGCGGAATTTGTGTTCATACTGCGGCGATAATTGCTACATCTTGTCAATTGTTTCCTCGAAGTTCAGACGGTTCAGCCGTAGTGGCTTGGCGAGGGATCGGAAAATGATGAGTGGGAACGGCGTAAAAATAAATGTTTACCTTTGGGACCGTTCTAGATGTAGGCATGGGAGGAGGAGTCAAAGCTGTGGGACAGCCGTGTGGGTGCTACAGCATTAATGGCTTCCCTGCCCACATGCCCTGTCGACAACCACATCGTTGAAGGAAGTTATATGTATATAGGTGTGCACAGAATCTACCACAGCAGGTCACCGGACTGACGCCGTATTTTCGATGCCAGAAAACTCCTGTAAATACAGCTTGGCGTGCTGTATATAAGGCGCGGACACTGGCCGTTAGATTCGACCTTTCGGCGATTTGTGCTTGCGCGCATCCCTCTACCCAATCGAGCCGTTTTATATGTCCACATGCAGGTGCTGGTCTTCGAATTGTCATTCGAGCTCTGCGGGTCATGTCTCCCGACCAACACCATCCAACCCCTATCCATCGTGCCGCGTGGCATAGTACGGATGTAGCATAACAGCATAACATTGTGCCACCGCCACGTACAGGTCGAACACAGACTTTCACTGGATGTCAATCATATATAATCAACCCCTCCTCTCTGACGACGTACCAGGTCCAATCCTGCTTTTTTTGTTTCACCAAACACGCCAGGTAGGTTTGTCGCCACTTGTTGGAGTAGTCCTCGGTAAACTGATCGAGATGGCATAGTGGCAAATTCACTGTCGTCAAATTTGGACCATGTTTGAACAACTTTTACGCTTTTTCAGCAAGCCTCGGTAAGTCGGCTGGTTGGACCTACCTTTAAGGTCAGAACGATTTATACTATTCACGATTTAGTCGCGTTCCGCGGGGGAAGCAGGACAAGCCGAGCGAAACTCCCTACCCACGATCAAAACGAGGTCAACAACAATCTGGATCAGCCCAAAGTTCCTCGCACCAAACCAACGGTGCAGCGCAGCCGCAACAAGCCCCCAGTGCCCCGCAGGGCAATGCGCAGTGCGTTATCATTTCAGAGATATATTCTTGCTCTAACGCGATCCAAAATGCATACCTAGCGGACGTTGATAACTGTCTCCCAGATGATTCACTCATTCACCTCACAATGTTTTTGGATGTTCGGTTTGGAGTTTGGACTGATACTAGGAAGAGGATGGTCTCTATAGCGGACTGGTTTATACCTAGGATACCCAGCGCAAATTTCAAGGGACATTCCGTGGACCGTGGTACACATGCTCTTCTTTAGTTATTCACAGTCTTGGACTCATAGTTACGTTGACGCGCCAACTCCATTCCATGTATATGAAAGGCTTATTACAAATACATAAGTGTTTTGTGGACACAGAATCTGTGAGCTTCAGCGGGTGATTTTACCGGAAACACAAGTCTGCGCAGAGTATGCATTATCGCGCTGTTTCGTCTATCATCACGATATCACGTGTTTCGCGCCTCTACCGTAAACCTTGGCCATAATAACGAGGCGGTTGATCTTGACATCGGAGGAGACGACTCGGATGCACGAGAAAGACGCAGAAATCAATACCTCCCTTTAGATTTGGATTGGACTATGGAGGTGGATTCGAAAATGATCGGTGCCGTGGCATTGACATGGCTCTTGACCAAGGTGACGTTAGTCCGCTGATGAGATCATACAGCTTGGTATGCTGTGCCGCTTCAAGGCTAGACTGATGAAGTCGACCCAGCTCCCCTGAGAATACCTCCGCGCCCGGGTCGACAGGTGTAGTTGTGCCAGGCTCCATACTAGTTGGTCCTAACGTGCGTCAGGCTTCAGTGCGGGTAGTGTCTTCCGGTCAATGCCACCCACTATCCTCGACGTTGTTCGAATACTATTGCGCATTCCGTCGATTCATGTAGCTGATGCTATACGGTACTCGTCGTACAGCTGTTCGCGTTAGCCTCAGTTACAGCCTCGTACAGGTGAAGCACAGTCTGTCAATGACTCAACCTACAGGATACAAAGTTCCCTACTGTATTTTAACTCTTCCGAGGGCTCAAACCGGGCACCGGATCCAACGCCTCCAAGATTCGATTTCTCTACTCTAAAGTGCCATGCCCCGATGGTTTTCGGAGTTGTTCAAAATGAGACACAGGTAGGCACCTGCTAACTCTGATCGAGTCGAATTGATCATAAATCAGTCGCGTACCCCGTGGAGAACAAAATAGGGATAGAGAATCCCACCAGCAACAAGAACGAGAAGAACGGGAACAATTACCTGGCTGTTACTCGTTTCTGAGACGCCTCCTTCGTCCCTCTGGTCAGACAAGCATGGCTAGACCAGCACAGCCCACTGGCTCGAATATAAACATGTCACCACGCAGCCCACCCCAAGGCAGATTGAGGTATGCTGCCTTTTCGAGAATTAGCTTTTTCCTAAAATGATTCCAAAGACCTGCCCATCGCTAAATTCGACCGAGAAACCCAAGGAAAATAGTCTGCCCCAGCCTAGTTGATTCTTCTGACGGTATTCAGGTTAAGCACCCAAAGATACCCCATACGGACTCGGACAAACTTGCTTATTCCCGTTATGGAATTAGATTTTGTGTTTTGTTTATGTTTATGTACATTCTTTGGTCGCCTAGCGGTTCTTCGTTATTTAGGCTGGTTGTCTTTACTGCTCGTATGGATGGACTTGGACTCACGCGATCTGGTTGTCCTGCGGTGCGATCTCCCTTGGATTTCAATGATATGACCCATGAAAGGTGTACAAAGGTACCAACCGGTTGGGCTTGTGTGTTTTCATTTGGATGTACCGCGGTTGGATCAGCCAGCTATGCTCTTGAAGGATTGGCCCATATAATGTTTTTTCAGTGTCGTGTTGCGTACAATGAGGCCTGCATTCATTGATTGTGGTGTTCAATGACATTAGCTTATTCCGGTCAATTCTGTGATAAGATCCCAGGTGAAAGCATGTTGATGCTGTGATATGATAGTCCGTCGCTTGCTGTACTAAGCAGCAGTGATTCATCATTAGACAGATTAGTCGCCAGACTACTCTGGTGCACGTCTCACTACAACTTGTTCTGAGTCTTCCGACGAGTGTATTTCGTGCCACCCAGCATTAGGTCTAAACAGCAGTAAACCCGGAAATTTCGTCATCAACCACGACTTTATTGACTTCATGATGCATCCATCCACCGGGTCGGTATGTTAGCGTGTTTACTTCCAATCCTGTCCGAATTGCCCAGGGCTCTGCCGGAAGTGCCTCCCGACAAGCGCAGCTGCCGTCCACGGAGCTGTAGATGACCGTGCTTGTGCTTGCTATGCCCTATGCCGCAACCCTCGTTGCATACAGCTACCTCCTGTATGTTCAACAGCCATACACAGGTCAAGTGCATTGCCTCGCGCGACGAATTCATGATATAAACTGTGCCCCACCAATCCCAGAGCACTCACTCCCCTTTGCTCGTTACACATTACTAGGTAGGTTGGAGTCGCGGTGTTCGTCGCGTGATGCTCATTGTACACGGTATAGCCCACGAATTCCCTGTCGTCAAAGTGTCATGTTCAGCCGCGTATCCCAGATGTTCAACAAAGAGGACGGGCAAGTAGCTCGAACCCATCTGGAGACGACTTGAATTGACCATCGAGCAGACTCGTACCACGAGGGCAACAAAACAAGCAGGCAGAGTCCTCTCAACCACGAACACGACAGGTACAAGTGCAATCCAATAAAAACTCGTCAAACTCGGACCGCTCCGAGTCTTCGAGTCAAAACACTCAAAGCACCAGTGGGGCTGCGCAGGGTGCTCCGCAACCTGCGAGTGCGTCGCGGAATTCCCCCCCGCAAGGCAAATTGAAGTACGTTCTTCCCTTCATGGTTAGTCCCGCTCTAAAACGACCACAGACGTGCTTATTAAGGCAAGTCTGCCATCGAAGATATTTAGAGACTCGTATGGAGGACTCGATAAAGACAATCAGGTATTCTACCCTGTTTAGATTAGACGAGTTGGACAATGGTTTTCGATCGTTGATCATAATTACTCATGGCCCACTTTACCCAGATGTACATCCCTGAGTAGGACACTTTTTTATCACTCTGTTAATCTTTGCAGGTTACCCACGATCTTGGACTTATTGATTTGTTTGTGCTACGTCCAATAGCCGTACACGATATACGGAATGGGTTTGACGAGTTTCATCAGTAAATTACCTTGTCCGTGGTATGACAAGATACATCTTTCAATTAAATTAAATTTCGAGATGAAAATATAAGTATTTCCATGACTATCTAGTAAAGTTATCTGGCTATACAAAATATCTATTAGATCATCATACTTGATAAGAGTTCTTGACAGTTTTATAGTTATACAATACAGTGGGAACTGTGAACACTGTGAACTGTCTTTCCAACTGTTTGATAAAATTTTCTAGAAAATATATGGTCATGTAATACCTTACAATATCTGTACCATAAGACTAAGATGCGTGTGAAAATATTTGTAATAACTGTATAGTACATGATATATAAACCTGCTCTTTCTCTCTTTTTTATTTCTTCACTCTTGACTCTGAGTTTTATCCACCTCAGAGTTAAGAGTCACTCTAGCCTTAGCTAGAGTTCAAACTGAAAAGTGTACAC
>JBBPUH010000188.1:7524-18367 GCA_038094555.1 Boletus aff. phaeocephalus
CACAGTCTATGGGAACACTCACAAAGAGAACTTTCCAGAGGGAAGAGACTTTAGGTGGTATAGAATTGAGATAAGAGCTCAAAGAGTAAGGTCTTGTCTTAGAGGAGAGGTAGAACAGTAGATGAGTCTTAGTTCTATTGTCCTGGAATCAATGTCCCAGCTTATATATATATACAGAGATATTTGTATCTATGGACAACCTCTCCATGGAAAGTAAGAGCAGAAATAGTGTTTCAGAACACTACAGAATACCATAAGAGAATAGATGTCAATTGTCGTCTAAGGTGTTCACATGTCATTCAAAAATGATATCTGACATGTGAACTCTCTCATGTCATCATCACATGACAAGAGTCTAGATCTTTAGATAAAAAGATCAGAAGATAATAGATTAGATCTTGATCATATAATTCTCAACAACTTTTGGAGATTGAGAATGGGAAATCAGGAGGCAATGGGAAGGAGGTGGGAATGGGGTGTTCCATTGGAGAATTGATGGATGCAGTAGAACAGATGAAGTGGGTTTGTGTTTGTCTAAAGGTACTCCAGACAGAGTTCTGGACATAGGAGGGACACAAGAGAGGCTTTAAAGGGGGAACAAGGTGGTCATGAGACCAGAGTGAAGTCAACTGTAATCATGCAAACTTGAAAATGAAGCACTAGCATGATCAGAAATCAGAATCATATGGGGGAATAGGGAAGAAGGTCCATGCGAACTCCAGAGGTCTGAAGATGTTGATGACACAAAGGATCTCTGATGGGGGAACAAGAGGAAAAGTCACAGGACAGGTGACCTTTCAAGGAATGAGCAGAAAGGCTCATTCAGGGGCGTCTTGGATTGACAGAGACCATAGTGTGTGAATGCATGAAGTTCAGAGTCAGATTTGATTCTAATGCCAAAGTTTGTCAGATAATGTTGCTAAATGCTGGACTTGACAAAGTACATTAGCAACAACAAAACCTTGGAATGAAGGTGATTTGAACTGAGAGGACTTGAACTAAGATATGGAGAGATGTTGAAAACAGAGGTGAAAAGGACAAAAGTCCAACTTAGGGAAATCCATCTGAAGAACAGATCAAGGAAAATAGAGGTGAGGTGGACAATCACCAGGAAAGTCTGGAATGTGATCACAATACAGAGAGCCTGGCTGGGCAAATCCAATATTGGAAATCACAAGGGGGTTTGGAGATTCTAAGAGTGTACTAAAAGACAGAGAGTGTTGTGTAGACATGACAGAAATTATGAAATCAGAAATGACTGGCAAGATTAGTCTAAATATATGTACTGTCAGAGTGGTGCTCCTGAGGTAGGATGAAAGAAGGATATCTTCTCCTGGGGGAAGTCTAATGGAAGTCTGGAGGATAGGGATTATTTCTGGGACTTTATGATAAAGTTCAGAAATGAGTCATTTGGAGTCAAACTGGGGCAGAGAAGAGTATGGAGGAGGTGAGGACATCAGTGCAGGACTTATATGTCATGCCCTTGCCAGTTTCTGGTCCTCATATTTCAGAGATTAGAGATGATAAAGAGAGAAGATGGTTTGAAGATGAGGAGAAGAGAAGGATAATATTAATGATGCATAGCAAACATATACAATGACATACAATATTCAAACTAAAGGAGTATAGAAGGAAGTACAGGAATTATATATAAAGTCCTAAGATGTCCAAAGTAAGTCTGGACTGGAGATGATTAAAAAGTAAGGAGGCGATGTACACTGGAATGAATAAGATGGGACAGAGAATGTCCATGCTGAAGATACATCCTGAATAAGCAGGAGTGTCAGGATGACAAATATACCAAGTGTCCGAAAGGCTGTACTAGACAGAAGGAAAGGTGATGAGAATAGAACTAGGACAAAAGGAGAATATACAGAATAGGAAGTCCAGAGGCAGAGAAACTCCAAAGCAAGTCTGGGACAATTAATGAACTGGTGTTGAACTCCTGTAGAGGAGTTTGATGGAGATGACTGGAGTAGAACAACAACAATTGGAGATGATCAGAAATAGGAATTTGACACAGATATGACATCTCCATCACAAAGAATCCTCTGACAACACCAAGATCAAGGTCCAAGAACCAAACACCTTTGATAGGTCTAACCTGAAGAAGCTTTGTCCACTTATCATCCAATGTGAAATAAACTTCCAGGCAAATCCTAAGTCTTTCAAGAAGGATCGTCAGAAAGTATCCTTCACTCAATTCTACCTCAAAGGCATGGCCCCAGACTACTCCAAGCTGAACTTGCTTGGAGATTTTGCTTTGGCCAACTGTCCCTTGTGAATGGATGACTGGCAGCTGTTCCTCTACAAACTCCAATTCAATTTTGGACCTCACAACTCTGTCACCAAAGCAGAAGCTCAGCTCAAGCAACTGTGTATGAAGAACACTCAATGCATTTCAAAATATATTGTTAAGTGGAATTGTCTTGTGAACCAAGTCTATGAGTGGGAATCTAATGCTCTCCACTGGAGTTTCTATAATGGACTTCTGGATCATATCAAGGACAAGATTGCTCATCACAGCAAACCCTCCTCCATCCACAACATGTGTACTCTGGTGCAACAAATTGACCAGAGGTACTGGGTGTTACAATTTATACTTACTCTTTCTCTTTCTTCACACAGTTAATGCCTTAGCTCCTCAGATTTCATTTCCTTTTTACCACTAACTCACCCATTATCTATAACCCTTCACTTGCTTTGTCAGCAGACACTTTCACCACCTTCTATGACATTCCATTCTTACTCAGCTGTCTCTCTACTATGCTTGCCCTTACACTCTCTCCAAAGATATATAAACCTTTAATACCTCACCAATATACCTTAGCTTAGATCTCCTTGAGTCACCTCTAAAGCTATTTGATTCCCCTTTGCTCTAAGCCCAGGCATTAGACTTGTCCCTTAAACCTTTGACCAGTTGCTCCCACTGTTGAGTGGAGTATCTTCCCTTGGACATTGCACTACCATTGAATGTGTGCTTACCTTGGATCTCTTTGAACTTATATCTCAAGGCTATGCTCATTCCTACCCAGGCCAAGCATAACACTAGGAGTGTAAGGAAGAAATTTCTCACACTTCTAAGGCCTCCAGATTAACCTCCAGCAATCCCCATTCCTTCCATAAGTCATCAAGCTCTACTCCAACTTCTTCCTCTAAGTCCAAGGATGACAAGTCCAAAGGGTCCCCTTTGTCCTCTAGCTCTGCTTTCAACTCTAGTTCTTCCAAGAAAGGAAATAACAATAGCTCTAACAAGAAGGATAATTCTTCAACCCCTTCTACTTTTTTGTCTAAACTCGGTAAAGATGATAAACTCCTCCCTGAGAAGCATCAGCACCATATTCATTTAAATCTTTGTCTTTTCTGCAGTAAGAGTGGTCATTCCACCAAGAAATGCCTGAAGTTGATCTCTAGAGCATTGAAGGCCCATGCTGTATCAGTTACTCTGGACATGCTGGCTTTGACCTCCACTTCCTTGGAGGTGAAAAAATAGAGCACAACTCTCAAGCATTTGCATAGGCTGGAAGTCATGTTGATCCAGACTGCACTCTTATGGAGTTATGTCTCAACATGTCCACTCTTTCTGATCCTAATTCTCTTTGTCCGCTTGTCTCTGTACATAATATCTCCAATGTTTCCATTCCCATTGATTCTGAATCTACTCATTGTTTCATATGTAGATGCTAATTTTGTAGAAAATCATGATATTTCCACCTATCCCATCCCTCTGATTAATCTCTGTCTCTTCAACAGATCCTCCACTTCCATCATCACCTCCACCATAGACTTAACAATCACCTTCCAATCTGGCATTTCCACCTCCAATGTATTTTACATGACCTTATTGGATCCTGCATGCAGCCTTGTTCTCAAACATTGCTGGCTCATGTCATATCCATGTCAAACCCCTATTTCTGACCATCTCCAATCATTGTTGTTCGACTCCAGTCATCTCCATCGAACTCCTCTGCAGGAGTTCAACCCTGGTCCACCAATTGTCTCAGACTTGCTTTGGAGTTTCTCTGCCTCTGGACTTAAATGTTGTTTAAAGATTGACATGGCAGAAGTAGAGGCAACAGAGCATCCAAAGATCAAAGATGAGGCAATGAAAGGAGGATGAGGGTGGATGCATTGGCTGGAAGATTGATCTGAAAGTGTCAATAATGTCAAAAGGCAAACAAAGGACCAGGGGATGAGTGGGTGGACTTGAGTGAATGAGTCTGGAGCTGGCGAAATCGGAGTTACATGATGAAAATTCTGGAGTTGGAGAAGCTAGCGGGGATGAACAGGGGTGTCTCAGATTGCAAAATAGGGATGACGACACTCAACGACTGGAGGTCAGAGGTCAATTATAATGTGGTAAGATGGGGTCCAGAAGGTGATGAAGGACCAGAAGGGGATGGAGGGGAGACCTTGAGGAACAAAGGTCTAGGGACTGTAATAAACTAATCTGGGTGTTGGCAGAATATCCAGAGGTGCAGGAAAAACCCTCAGAAGAGTGGACAACCAACAAAAGGGGTGTCTCGAGATGTGCAGAGTATTTCCAACAAATGATCTTGATGGAAGGTACTTGATGCAGCAGAGATGAGGTCTATGTGTGATAAAAGACCTAAAAAAATGAACAGGAGGACTTGAAGGACAAATGGTCCAGGTACTGGTGACAAAGTCCAGAAATGTGGGAGCAACTTCAGAGTTGTCAGTAAACCAGTGGGGATGAACAAGGGTGTGAAAGTCTTTCAACAATCATGAGGGGTGCCACAAAAGAGAGTAATAATCCATTTGATGAGATCAGAGGTTGACAGAAAGGAGAGGGAGTTGAGGGTAATGTCCAAGTGAGCAGGTGAGAAGTCTGGTTATGGATGTAGGAGATCCAGTGAGAAAGTTTGAAAGTCCGAGAATGGATGTCAAAGGCTGATAGAGTGATACTATCCAGGTTAAGAATGTTCACAACAGCAATGGTGATTCAATACTTAGACGATCAGGAGAGAAAGCCAGAGGGATGAGTCAGGAAAGACTGGAGATAGAGCTCAGAGAATGAAGTCCTTATCCTCCCCTTAATAAGGGGGAGTCAACAACTGAAAAATGGATGGAGTGGCAAGGGGGTTGGAAATCCTGAACAAGGAAATCCAGAGAGTGCAGGGAACAGTACAAAACAAAACTGGGAGTGCCAAAGAAGTCCAGAGAGGTGCCAACAGGAGGACATCTGGAGGTGTGAAGTCCGGAGGTCCAGAGGTAAAACCTGCAGTCAGAAATCTGGAAATGGCATGAACAGGGAGAGGAATCCTGAGAAGGGAGTCCAGGGGCACAGTGACAGTGTGGGTAGAGGGTGAAAACTAAAAAAATGGGGTGTAGGAAAGGGGAAAGCCAACCTGATGAGATCTTCAACTGGACTTAGAAACTCTAGAGTGGAGTGCAATGGAGGTAGTCTGGAAGGAGAGAGGTGGAATGGAGGAGGACCAAGCGCAGTTCAAAAACCGTATAATGCAATGAATGTGCAACAGGAGGGTGGCATTGAAGTCTGGGGATGTTCCAAAGGTGTTTCCGGGTGTGTACAAAGACACGGGTGTGCACAAAGCATGGGTGTACCACAAGGATACCAAAGGTGACAGTGAGACAGAGTTGGGACTGGAGCTGTCACAATGACACTGGTACCATTGTCTCGGTGTTGGACTGATATCAGGGGGTTGGCATTCTTTTTGCAGAAGCTTGGATAGTTGCTACCTATTTCCTACTCTGATCAATGGATCGAAAAATGGATTGGTTAGTGGTTCCAATGCTAATTACGTCTGGAATCCAACGAGGGGTGACCAAGGAGGTCTGGAGATGGAATTGTCTGTGAGGAAACTTCGGAGATTGAGAATGGAAAATCAGGAGGCATCAGGAAAGAGATGGGAAAAGGGGTGTTCCATCAGAGAATTGATAGGTGCAGTAGAACAGGTGAAGCAGGTTTGTGTTAGTCCAGAGGTACTCCAGACGGAGTTCTGGACATAGGAGAGACACAAGAAGAGCTTCAAGGGGGAACAGGGGTGGTCATGAGACCAGGATGAAGTCAACTGTAATCATGTGAACTCAGGAATGGAGCTCTGGCATGAACAGGACGACAAAGGGAAATGGGGAAGAAGATCCATGCAAACTCCAGAGGTCCAGAGATGTTGATGGCATAGAGGATCTTCAATGGGGAAATGAAGGGGAAGACCACAGAGCAAGTGATCTTTGGGAAACAAGCAGAAAAGTTCATTCAGGAGTGTCTTGGGTTGACAAAGGCTGTAGTGTGTGAGTGCACGAAGTTCAGAGTTGGAGATGGTCCTGATGCCAGAGTTCATCAGATGATGTTGCTAAATGCTGGACTCGACAGAGTACGTTGGCAACAACAAAAATCTTTTGAATGAAGGTGTTTGAACTGAGGGGACTTGAACTGAGATATGGAGAGATGCTGAAAACAGAGGTGAGAAGGACTAAAAATCCAACTCAGAGATCTGTCTGAAGGACAAATCAAGGAAAGGGGATGGAGGTGAGGGTGGAGTAGCCCTCGGAGGAATGGGATTGAGGTGGACAATCACCAGGAAAGTCCAGAATGTGATTGCAATGCAGAGAGCCTGGCCAGGCAAATCTGTCATTGGGAATTACAAGGGGGTTTGGAGATTCTGAGAGGGTACTGAAAGATGGAGGGTGTCATGTAGACATGACAGAAGTCATAAGACAGAAATGACTGGCAAGATTAGTTTGAATATACTGTCAGAGTGGTGATCCTGAGGCAGATGGAAGGGAGATATCTTCTCCTAGGGAATGTCTGATGGAAGTCCGGAGGATAGGGGCTATTTCCAGGACTTCAGGATAAAGTCTGGAAACAGGTCATCTGGAGTCAAACTGGGGTGGAGCAGAGTATAGAGGAGGTGAGGACATTGGTGCAGGACTTATGTGTCACACCCTTGCCAGTTTTCAGTCCTTGTATTTCGGAGGTTGGAGATGATAAGATGGGAGAGGGTTTGAGGACAAGGAGAAGAGAATGGTAGATGATATTAGATGACAATGAACATACACAATGACATACACTGACGAACAATATTCAAACTAGAGAACTACAGGGAAGATACAGAAGATTATATATGAAGTCCTGATATGTCCAGAGTAAGTCCAGACCGGAGATGACTAAGAAAATAAGAAGGTGATGTACACTGGGATGAATAAGACAGGACAGAGAATGTGCATGCCGAAGACACATCCTGAATAAGCAGGAGTGTTGAGATGACAAATATACCAAGTGTATCTGAAAGGCTATACTGAACAGAGGAAGATGACAAGAATGGAAACTAGAACAAAAGAAGAATATACAGAATAGGAACTCTGAGGCAAGTCTGGGACAATTGGTGGACCAGGGTTGAACTCCTGCAGAGGAGTTCAACGAAGATGACTGGAGTCAAACAACAATAATCGGAGATGGTCAGAAATAGGGGTTTGACATGGATATGATAGCTCACCTGCTACAATCTGTTGATTGATTGGGTTATGAGCAGCATCACTTTCCAAACTCCTGCAGACAGGATGTCAACTCCAATATCAACCTCTGTGCCTCTGAAGGATCCTCTGTCACTTGTCGATGCTCCTTCACCCACCTTGGACCACTTAGACCTTCCAGACTTCCAGCCCCTCACATCTCATTTGTCAATACAGCTGCCTTTTACTGGGCCTGCAAGATGGAAGGCTCAATCCAGTTCTCCCTTTCCTTGTGATCTATTGAAACATCTTTGCCCACTCTGCCTCCATCTCCACTACATCATCTTCTGACTAGAAGATTGACCTTTCCAGTGTTCCTCTGGAATACCATGATTTCACAGACATTTTCAGCAAGCAAAAGGCTGATATCCTTGCTCCTCATTGATCCTATGACTTGAAGATCAATTTGGAAGAATGTGCAGAACCTCTAATCAGAAAGATCTACTCTATCTCTCCAACTGAACAACAAGCCCTCCATGACTTCTTGGATGAACACCTCAACATTGGATTTATTCACCACTCTACATCTCTGCATGCAGCTCCAGTATTGTTCATCCTGAAAAAGAATGGCTTCCTTCAACTTTGTGTTGATTTCCAAGGTTTGAACAAGATCATATGCAAGGACTGCTACCCACTTTCCCATACCTCTGACCTCTTAGATGCTCCTTCCAGTGCCAAGGTCTACATGAAAATCAATCCCTGTCATGCATACCATTTGGTCTGTATTGTAGAGGGAGACAAGTGGAAAACTGCCTTCTGAACTTATTATAGGTCTTTTGAGTGGTTGGTGATGCCATTTAAATTTACAAACGCTCCAGCAGCCTTCCAGCACTTTGTCAATAATATCTTTGCAGACATGCTAGATTTTTGGATCATGGTCTATCTCAATGACATTCTGATCTACTCCCATGATATGGAGTTGCATTACAAACACATCCATGAAGTATTCCAGCATCTCCATGCTAATGGCTTGTATGCCAAGCTAGAGAAATGTGAATTCCACTCCAATACAGTGGTGTATCTCAGATATGTGCTCTCCCCTTCTGGCCTCTCCATGGCCTCCAATAAGATCAAGACTATCATGGATTGGCCTGAACCCAGGAAAGTTAAGGACATCCAGTCCTTCCTAGGGTTCACCAATTTTTACTGCCACTTTATACAAGGTTATTTGGATATCATGGTTCCACTCATATGTCTTACTCAGAAAGAAGTTCCTTGGAATTTCTCCAATGCCTGTCAGAAATCCTTCCAATACCTCAAGGACACCTTCACATCCACTCCAGTGATCATTCACTGAATTCCAGATATCCCCATCACTATCAAAATTGATGCCTCTGACTATGCTGTCACCAGAATTCTTTCCATCACAACTCCAGATAACAATGAATTCCATCCTGTTGTGTTCTTCTTCTGGACTCTGACTAGAGCAGAACTGAACTACAACATGCATGACAAGAAGTTACTCACCATTTTCAAGGCATTCAAGTCCTGGCATCACTACCTGAAAGGATCTGAACTCCCCATAGATGTTATCACAGACCACAAAAATCTTGAATACTTCTCCACCTCTAAGCTACTGACATGCCACCAAGTCTGGTAGTCCAAATATTTTAACCAATTCAATTTGGTTGTTTGGTACTGGCCTGGTAAGCTCAGAGTGAAACCAGACACTTGACTAGACATTGGGATGTCTACCCCAAAGAGGGGGATAAGGACTATGCTCATGTCAACCCCAACAATTTCAGGCCAATTTTCACTCCGGAACAGCTTGTGTTGTCCCTCCAGGCAATGTTTTTAAAAGTTCCACTACCCCAGGCCTCAGCTTTAGTCAACCTTGAGCAACTCCACTTCAATATCCTATCTGCTCTCCCCAATGATTCTATTGTGTCCATTCATCTTCAATCCAAATATGAGTCACCCAATCCAAGATGGAGTATTAACTCTGAAGGATTCCTCCTATGGGACAATCATATCTATGTCCCAGAAGCTGACAATCTCCAACTCTGTATACTCTGGACATTTCAGTCAAAACTGGATTTTGGAGCTTATTTGTCGCAAATACACCTGGCCTAACATTAGAACCTTTGTAAAGAACTACATCAGTTCTTGTACAGCCTGTGCTCATGCAAAGACTCCCCATCATCATCTATATGAACTTCTGAAACAGCTTCTGGTTATGGAGAAACCATGGAACTCCATCTCCATGGACTTCATTGAGCAGCTTCCCCCTTCAGAAGGATATACCACCATTCTTGTGGTTGTAGATTGACTATCTAAACAGTCAATCTTTATCCTGACTCATGATACAATTACTTCTGCTGAACTCACAAAATTATTCCTGATCCATGTCTTTTCCAAGCATGGAGTTCCCTCCCATATCATCTCCAACAGGAGCTTTGAGTTTGTCTCCCACTTCTTTTGTTCTTTAGATAAAGCTCTGAAGATGTGCCTCCACTTCACCTTCAGATATCATCCAGAGGGGGATGATCAAATGGAACATGCTAATCAGACTCTAGAACAATACCTATGAATTTACTGCAACTACCAACAAGACAACTGGTCCAAACTCCTGCCTCTTGTAGAGTTCACATACAACAATGCTCCAAGTGCTACCACAGGAGTATCCCTGTTCTTTGCCAACAAAGGCTACCATCCCAACTTCTCCATCCACTCCAACCTCAACCTCATATCCTTTGCAGCTAAGTCCTATGTCATAGACTTGGACAAACTCCATGAGTTCCTCCAGTCTGAGATGCTAGAAGCACAGAAACACTACCAAGGACCAGCCGATAAGAAATGAAGTCCAGCTCTGGACTTCAAGGTTAGAGACCAAGTCATGCTCAAAGCCAAATACCTCCAGTTTACTCAACCATCCAAGAAACTCTCTGAAAAGTACCTGGGTCCTTTCACTATCATTGCCAAATCCAGTACTCACTTTCTCACACTCTGTCTTCCTAAATCCATGAAATCCATATATCCTGTCTTTCATGTCTCACAGTTAGAACCCTCAATTTCAAACATTATCCTGGACCATGTCCAACCTTCACCACCTCTGGTAGAGGTTGATGGCAAACCTGAGTATGAGATCAAGGAGATACTCAACTCCAAGATTAATCAGAGAAGGTATCACTGCCAACTCCTGTACTTGGTATGATGGTTAGGATATGAAGGAACTAACGACAAGACATCATAGTTATTAGCAATGGAGTTAGGACATGCAATAGAGCTTTTGACAGACTTCCACCAGAAGTATCTTAACAAGCCTGGTCCACTCCAACCTTAGAAGTTTTCTTTCTTTTCTCTTCTCTCTGTTTCTTTCGCTGACTCTAACGCTTTGCATTTTGATTAC